>BQNB010069943.1:0-27269 GCA_026074375.1 Tanacetum coccineum
ACTCATTGTTTATGTCTAAGTCGTTTTACAAAAACCTTAATCGTGGCTCTATTATTATATAGATGTTTAATATCTTCCATTCACATTTACGCTACCACCTTTAAGACAACCTCGTACATCGTCGTGTGATTGTTCTATGAACATTCGCAATACTCGATAAGAGCTACATAACTTCGCGGATGAAGTTCATCATATGCTAACCGTCATCCGTCATGACATTGTCAAGCTCATCGCTTCCATCTTTATTTCTCTTCATTTATTATTTTTATTCCAAAATTTATGTCTGGATGAGCACGAATTAGAAAGGAAGGGAAAACCCGCCTGTTCACATATATCCTTTAACCAAATACTCTCAAGAACTCACTAGAAACCAAAGTGAAATGAAAAACTGATTCATCCTCACTACTACCAATCTTGAGTCATCCACAATCTCATCTTCATATCCTGACACTCGTAAGCATGTGTGCCTATGTTGTCAAAAGCAAGTAAATTTCGTAATGAAATGCGTCTCATCCTCATATCCCGACACTCATAAGCATGTGTGCTTATGTTGTCAAAAGTTAAGTGAATTTCGTAATGAACATTGGGGCTTGTTGAACCTGGGGTCGTTGGATTTGACCCTGGTTGTAGCCATTTCCACGGTTTTGGTTTTGGTTCCAACGATTCTGATTGTTGGCTTGGTTGTTGTGTTGCATGGGAGGAAAACCGGGTGGTCTGATTTGGTTTGCCATAGGTGGCGGACGGTAACCAGAATTTCCTTGGTTGAAATTTGCTGCGGCTGCTTGCGAGACGTATTCTTGGATGTTATCTCGGTAATTGTTGCTATCGGTAGCCGGACAATTACGATATGAGTGGGTACCACCGCAGGTAACACAACTTTGCTCAACCGCTTTTACGGGAGCGGGAGCTGGAATTGGAGATGTCTTCTTGTCGAGAAGTAGAGCTCTAACCATATCTTTCAATTCAGCAACATCGGGAGATACTCCGGAGGTGGAAGCGCTCGTACTCACTTTAGCAACAATGGCTTTGCTTCGGGAGTGACGAACTTTGGACTTGCTCTCGATGATGCTTGAGCAATCAGCGGGCCTTTTGTCCAAAAAGTTACCACCTGCGGCGGAGTTCAAAGAGTCTTGATCATTAACATTTAAGGCATTGTAAAATGTATCAAGTTGGTGAAGCTCCGAGAATCCATGATGTGGACATGCTCGGAGAAGATCTTTGAATCGATCCCAAGCCTCACTAAACGACTCATCAAATCTTTGTTTGAAATTGGTAATTTCGTTCCGAAGATTTGTCGTTTTAGAAGGTGGGAAAAACTGATTTATGAATTTAGCAACGAGGTCATCCCATGTCTGAATTGATCGAGGGGGTTCTTTCTCAAGCCATATCCGGGCTGCCCCCTCGAGAGAGAAAGGAAAAAGCATCAACTTAATTGATGTGGTCGGGACATTAGGATATCTCAAAGTAGAGGTGATTTTATTGAAGTAACGGATGTGGGCATGTGGGTCCTCTTTGTCATGTCCGAAGAACTGCTTGTTCTGGACAAGAGTTAGCAACCCATGCTTGATCTCAAAATTGGCTGCTTCGATTTCAGGAACAACAATTGCGTCCTCGTATCCCTCGGTGGGAGCCTGGAGCAATTCTGCCATAGTTCGATTATCAGCCATCGTATCTTTGGGAGGTTCAACAAGATTTGGAGGAACTTGTTGTTGTTGTCGATGATGTTGTCGAAGACGACGAGCTTGAGAACGAGTGCGCATGCACTAAATAGAAATATCTAATTTTTTGGTTTTTATGTTTTTTTCACAATGTATTTTACCGGACAACGAGATAAGACAACTTTAACCAAATAATCTACTTACTTCACGCTAGCTCTCAAAAAAGATAGACGACACAGGTGAGCGGAGGAGTAGGAATAGCGCGAAGCTTATTTCTCTTTTCGGGTCTGTTGTTCCTTGGAACTAACCCTCTCTTATACCCACTTTCATAGTTTGGTTTAAATTTTCAAGGAGTGCCGTACGTTGTAAGAGAACAAATGGCAGTTTTAAATCTTTGTTCGGTTGGGAACAATACATGTTCACAGGTAAGTTATTTTTGATAAATACCTGATTTAGAATATTATATTTTGGTATTTTTACCAATTTGTGAATTTTATTTCTTTTTATGGAAAATGTTTTTATTTTATTTAATTATACTAAAAAGAAAATGAAAATATTTTTGTATATATATATATATTTTTTTATTTTATATATTTTTATAAAAGAAAATATTCACAGATTCAACAAAAAGTGTCAAACGTAACGATAATCGTTTCACAGCCTCCCCGGCAACGGCGCCAAAATTTGACTCGCGCGAACTCACCCCTTAAATATGTAAACAAATACAAACATGTATAAATACACAACAAGGGACGAAATCTCGCAATATCAATGAAACCGGAAGCAGTATAGAGTGTTCCCGGGTCGTTATGTCCCAACGAGGCTAGAGATGGAAAATCGAAAGACGATTGATGATTGGTGTTTGAATATGACAAGGAATGATTGGGCACTAATACTGATAAGCAAATGCACATAAAAATGAGCAAAGAAAATAAGCTGGAATAAGAATAAAGCTAGGAATGGTAAAAACACTTAAAACTTTTATACTAAGACACAAATAAGCTCAAATAAGCTTAAGACAGATTAAATAAGCTAAACTAACTCTAAATAAGCAAATTCAAAAAGCAATTAAGCTAAATTAAGCAAGAAAAACTCAGCAGTACTAACTACAGTACTAACAGTATTAACTAACAGTACTAACTGTATTAACTAACAGTACTAACTTGGAGTTAGTACTGCTAGCTATAAGTTAGTGCTGGTTGCTTAAGGTTAGTACTGTTAGTACAATGAAGCAAGAAATAAGCAAATAAGCTAAAACAGATATTTAACTAACCCTAATAAGCACTCAGTAATACGAATGAGCAACCAGAATAAACTATAATGGCAAATAAGCTAAAAAGCTACAAACTGATACACTATTGAAAATACTTTGAAAAAGAAAATAAGCTTAAATGAGCTTACTCCTAAAGACAGTAAAGGAAAATGGTTTAATCTATTCTAAAAAGCTAAGGAAATCTTGAATAAGCAGAAATAATAAGCTGATAAGCTAAAATGAACAACCAGTACTAACAGTTTTAACTAACAGTACTAACTTGGAGTTAGTACTGGTAGCTTTAAGTTAGTACTGCTAGTTTTAGAATCCCAAAAATGAACTAGCAGTACTAACTATGGGTTAGTACTGTTAGTTCAAAATATCCCTTAAAGTTTTCACAAATCATTTTTCTTTTTATAGTAAGCTGATTTGGTCCTTAATTATTAAAAACAGATTGTTAAATAACAAAATAGAATACTTATAAACAAGTTTTAGTCAAGAATAAGCACTAATAAGCAGTTCTACAGTAAATAAGAAAACAAGAAAAAGAGAAACTTACAACACCCTTGCTCAAAACAGGGCTAAACCAAGTATCTACAAGCTCTAGCTTGCATAAAACAAGCTAGTAGTGTCCATAAGCCCATCCAGAACTGGCTTATCATCCATAAAATAAGCTGTGGTGTATTTGAGAGTGATTTTCTATTTTTTTTTGTGATTTTCTCTTAATAACTTATACTTTTTAGTTTTACTTAATGAAAAAAGCTCGATTCATAGCTGATTGAGTGCTTTTTAACACACAAAAACTAACACAATCAAGAAACTTAATACTTGGAATTGTAAATTGACTTAAAAACTTAAATTTGCATTAAAACTGGAAAGTGTTACAAAGCTGAAAGTTAAAACTGTAAATGACTGAAAATAAGCTAAGTTATATTAAAAATTAAAAACTAACATTAACTAGTTACTAAGATGCCTCAAAGGCTTACAAAAGGCTCTATTTATAGCCGAAGTCTTCTTCTCTTGGACTTGCAGCTTGTGTTTCTTTTGTGAGAGCAAAAACTAAGTGTGCTTGTTGTGTGAGGAGATTTTAAAACAAATCCTAGCCTTTAATATCTTTTGTGCTTCTTTGGAGTCAATCATAGCCATCGAAAATACTTGGGAGGTGTGAGGGATTGCCAACATGGCACTTATACAGCTGGGGGGGGGGGGTGGGGGGTGTAGAGGAGTGGTTGAAATGATTCATCTAGGGTGTTGAGTGTTTTTGCAGGGAGAAGGTATGGGACGACATGCCCAAGTTGTTCCTGGGTTTTGTTTTGGGCGGGAAGAATGGAGTTTGGGAAGGTTGGCAGCTTTGGCCCCTCCTTTCTTATAACTTTCTTGTAATTTTTGCCCTTTTGTGATATAACTTTAGGGGATTGGCAGAACTGGTCCCTAAAGTTATACTTCACCCTCAATTTCCGATTTCAGCCCTTGTCTTTTTGTAACACATCTTAAGGCTTGGCAGCTTTGGTCCCTTAAGTTGTATTTTCTTCACTTGGTTGACTTTAGACTTTGATTTGACTTTGTCTTTTCCATTCCGTGCTCGGCTTTGTTTGTTTTTGGCTTTCTTTTTTAATATCCGTTCCTGCACAATTCAAATGCAAAACATACAAATACAATGTATTTTTGGTACGTTTTTAGTCACTTAAGTCCGTTTTTAATGGAAAATGGTATGTGTAATTAAGCACATACCATCGTGAAAGCGAGTCTTGATAAGGATTATACCTCGTATGATTTTATTAAGTCCGTGTCCAACCAAAAATCTAATAATTAACCAAAATTCAATTTAAACAACATTATACCAATTTAAATCCTTCCATGCATCATTTGACAACAAATCACGACCCACTAACCCATTATTTATACACCTTATCTTCAAACTAAAGCCCAAATCCACAAAAAATGATGAACCCTACACAACATATCCTAATTTTTGGGTATATGAACAAGCCCAGTCAATTAGATATAATCCTAACTTAAAGGACTATAAGAGACCTCTAACCCTAATATTTCTCATATTAACACACACCCCTAATCTCACCTTATCTCTCCAACAACACAAGACACAGATCTGCTCCAAATTTATCTGTCCTCAACACCAAACGAAGACCCATTTACCTTTCAATCATCTTGAATTTCACATTACAAACAAGTATGATCCTTTCATGCATCATACGAATCAAAACCATGGATTATCATTCTTGTTTCTAATGACAGCTACGAGTAACACATGCCACTTATGTTGTTCGTTTCATATCACTCAGCTAAGAACATGTATGAACAGGAGCAAACAAACGAATCCCCCTTTCTTATCAGTTGACATATATGGCTTTAAGATCTTGTTAACAAGGTCTCAGGTAGGTTCTTGTATTTGTTTTGATTCGTTTTAGTTGTGTCTCAATCGAAATAGAAAATCGAATATAACCAACTTGTTATAATTCATTTTCTAGTTTCGAATAAAAAAGGGTTTTGCCCTACACATATCGATGATGATATTTTCTTTCACTTGAGTGATCTTTAAAAGATCTTGACGACTTAGTTTGTCACGAAAGAAATATTCTGAAATTGTATGGATTTGGTTCGAGTCATCAGGTGTGACGAGGTTGATTTGAGATAATGTGTGACGAAGGGCTTAGGATTAGATTATGGATTTGATTGTGTGAAAATTGTGACGATGGGATTGAGATTCATGTTGGATTTGTGATTAAGAGGCTGTGTTGGTTTGTTGTAGTTTGTTGATTATTCGAGTCAGTCACTTCTATCTTTCATTTCTGTTTTGACCTATGACTCAGTGAGTTGACCCGGAGGTCGGGGAGGATGAAATAAATAAGAAGCCATTATATTTAGTGAGAGAAAAAGGAAATATGTGTGTTTTCTAGAGTGAGAAAGACACACACTAAATGAGATACAAAATGAATCCTCACCCCTCCATGGAAGTATGGAGGGGATATTTATAGTCCAAACACAACTAAACTATCCTTACAATCTTCCCCTAATATGTGAATATATGAAATTACTTACAATGTTCCTATCAAGTATAAATACAACATGATAAAATGACATCCAAGGCGCTTCCAATGCTGAAGATGACGTCTTTGTCTTCTAGTCTTGATACTTGTACTCCAGCTTGGATCTTCAGTGTCTTTAATTATACAGGAACTATTGTAGTATGCATAAGTTGGATTAACTTCCCCCCAATTCATGCAGCATGTCTTGAAAAGCTTTCTTTATAGACTCCTTTTTGGCGAAGTTTCTGAATCAGCTTCCCCTCAAACCAACATCCCTATCTTGAGCAGATTTGGATACTGGATTCCAAAAATAAAGTTGCTGAGGATTTGAAACTCTTGGATGAAAGACAAAACGAGAGCAACGAAATCCTCACAATCCGGCAATCCTGACAAAACACAAACAATGCACAAAGAGCAACGAAACAAAACGGGTAATGTAAGAGGCTAAGCCTCCAACAAACAAGAAAACACTTATTCATTCTACATAATACTACGGATAAGCATGGGGGTTGCCTCCCACCAGCGCTTGTTTAAGTCGTTATGCTTGAACCCAGCAACCTTAATTTATTAGACATTAGAGGAATTGTTTGGAGACCGGGACTACCAATTGGGTACGATCCCCTCCAAAGTATGCTTTAAAACGATGACCATATTACTTTGAAATTGGTCCAGAGATTTTGGATAAACTCGACAGTGCCATATGGAAAAACTTGGGTTATAGTGAATGGTCCTGACCAACGGGTCTTAAGCTTGCCTGAGAAAATCTTCAATCTAGAGTTAAAGAGGAGGACTCTGTCACACGACTTTGAAAACAGCGATTTTTGAATCTAGAAGTCATGGATTCTCTTTGTTTTCTCTTTATAGATCAAAGAGTTCTCATAAGCATGATCACGAAGTTCATTAAGTTCATTGAGTTGAACTTTTCTGTGATCACCCGCGGTTTTCAGGTCAAAGTTTGTATGTTTTAAGGCCCAGTAGGCTTTGTGCTCGAGCTCAATTGGCAGATGGCAGGCTTTTCCGTAAACCAACTTGTATGGAGTACACCCGATGGGTGTTTTGTAAGCTGTGCGGAAAGCCCAAAGTGCGTCATCTAATTTATCCGACCAAGAGGCACGATTTTTGCCCACGGTCCTTTCAAGAATTCGTTTCAAACCACGATTGGATACCTCAACTTGTCCACTTGTTTGTGGATGATACGCGGTGGAGAGACGATGAGTGACTCCGTATTTAAGCATGACCTTTGCAAATTGGTCATTGCAAAAATGGGTTCCGCGATCACTTATGATTGCACGAGGGGCACCGAATCTGGCGAAGAGAGATTTAAGAAATTTGCAAACAACTCGGGCGTCATTGGTGGGGAGCGCTTTTGCTTCAACCCATTTCGATAAGTAATCGACTGCCACGAGTAATATAATTTGTTCCTCTTGAAACGGGAACGGGCCACCATAAAATCAAATGCCCCCACATGTCAAAGATTTCGGCAAACTTGAATAGAGTTTTGTGGCATCCATCAGCCCGTTGGTGAAAGTTTTTCCTTGACGTCTGGCATGAGTTGCAAGTTTTAACCAACTCAGGGCATCTTGTAGATTGTGGGCCAAAAGCATCCAGAAATCGAAGACTTTTCTTGCTGAGATTACAGACCGTGATGTCCACCGTTACCATCGTGGCAAGCCATGAAGGATGTCATGGGCTTCTGCCAAAAAAAACAACGTCGAATAACTTGATCCGCACAGATCATTTTAAATAGAAAGTGGATCCTTCCTCAAATAATGCTTCACGTCTTTGAAGAATTTTCTTTTCTGCTGGGTTGACATCCCTTTGATCACGAAATTTTCCGCATGGTAGTTTGTGATGTCAGCAAACCATGAGGTACTAGCATCAAGAACAACAATCGAGATAAGAGTTTTAAGAGGAAACTTTTCATTTATATCCTTTGGATCGAGCTTATTCTTGTGAGGATCCTCTAATCGTGAATAGGTATCAGCCGCAGGTTCTCAGCTCCTTTGTTCAACTACCTCAAAAGTCGAATTCTGTGAAAGGAGCAAACCCATTTGAGCAATCTCTCCTTGAGAATCTTTCTTTTCTTAGCAAAGAGATACTTGCGGGCAAGTGATCCCGTATACCAGTGCATTTGTTCAAGACAGGTAAGATCGAATTTTCGAATGCTAACACCACGGCTAACAGTTCTTTCTCTGTCGTGTGTAACGGATTCCGCCTCATTCATTGTTTTACTTTCATAGTGTATAGGCCGAAATGTTTCTCATGACTTGCCCAGACTGCACCTAAGTGTGAAATCGCTTGCACGCACATAAGTTCAAATGGTTTCATTCAGCTGGGGCAATACAGAATGGATGCCTCGGTTAGATTTCGTTTTGAGAGTGTTAAATGCTTCAATACACTCTTTGAGAAATAAAACGGTAGTCTCTTTAAAGCAACATGGTTCATAGGGAACGGGCTTTTTGAGAAATTCTGGTTGAATCTTCTATAAAACCAGCAAGCCCAAAAAAAACTAACGGACACCTTTTACAGTAGTCGGGATGAGGGAGCTTTGCTCTATAATAGTCAATTTTACTCGCTCACCTCAATTCCCGAACTTGAGATTTATGTTAAGAACAATGCCTTCCTTAACCATGAAATGGCTTTTTCATCCCAATTTAGTAAGAGCTAAATTGTGGTCTTCACACCGCTTAAGCATCTTTCCAAATAGGTTATGCATTAAGAAAGAACTCCAAAAACTCAAAAAGTCATCCATAAACACTTCCATCATTTATTCTATCATGTCGGGAAGATTGCCATCATACATCCTGGTAATGTGCCTGGTGCAAAATGCAGAGGCAAAGGGCAAATGCGTCGTAGGCAAAGGTTCCGTATGGGCAAGTAAATGTTGTCTTTTCCTGATCATTTGGGTCGATGGGTATTTGAAAATAACCTGAGAAACCATCGAAAAAACAATAGTATTCGTTTCCCGCAAGCCTCTCGAGCATTTGGTCCATGAATGGTAGTGGAAAGTGGTCTTTTCGGGTGGCTTCATTCAACTTATCGTAGTCAATGCATACCCGCCATCCCATAACTAATCGAGTCGGATCAACTCAATTTTGCTCATTCTCAACTACGTAAAACCAACCTCTTGGTACACAGTGTACCGGGCTTACCCAGGACTATCCGAAGATAGGTAAATAAATCCATCGTCAAGAAGTTTTTCAACTTCTTTTTTTTATGACACGTGATTTTTTGGTTTACCCGTCTCTGTGTTGGACCGCTGGTGTGATATATCACTTCCATTAGAATTTTGTGAGTACAACTTCCCAGGTTAATACCCTTGATAAACGGAGATTTCCATGCGATTGCTCGCTTGTGGGGACTGCAACCCATTATGAAAGTGGCTTTCCCTCCCAGACACTCAAATCTTTAGCAATGATGACTGTAACTTAGTTGTCACCCTCCCAAAAATGCATAATCGATGTGGAGGTAATCCTTGAGCTCGACCTCGGGAGGTTCATCAATTGATGTTCATCAGTTTAGGCCTCAAAATCTTAACTTCTTTTTCCTAACCTCAGAAAATAATTTGCATGGTTGGGAAAGTGGTGATAAGCGCTCACTATTTAGGATAGCTTCAAGTAGAAGAACGTACCCTCCTCGATCACAATCGCATCATCAATTCCCTGACTTATACCGAATAATCATAAAGTTCGCCTCGATTTCGTTCAAGAAATGAAATCACTATCACTCGAATGGAGTGAGGGTGGAGAGTGGTATCACAATGGTTCCAAAGAAGAGTGGAATTTTCATTTGCTAATATTCCGAGAATCCTAACATAAAACCTCTGAGAATATTCCTCACAATCTAAATCAATAAAAGTCGACCTTGTTGACAGATTCTAAGGCATTGGTAGAGAATTTTTTCGTATCACCTACTTTGATAGTCACGGATTGGTCTCATGTCTTAAGTCATCTTTCACCGTGTACATCAATCAGGCTCTGCCGCTCTTAAAATGTCTTCCTAAAAGCACGGGACTCTAGGTCGGCATCATAGTCAACTCCACAAAATCGTCTGGAAAATAGGAAGGTTCCAAACCTCACAAAAACATCTTCGCTATATGCCGTGGAGTGGATATTGATCGTCGCTACAACCAATTATCATCCTAGTTTTGGTTAGTCCTTTGGAGATTAAAGATATTCCGTTAAGGCAACGCACAAGTAAGGTAGTATGAAGACTATTACAAGGCCCCTAAGAGTATATTAAATGCATTTGAAATATATTAAGAGTGGATCAACCATATAAGGGGCAAGGTAGTATGAAGATTGTTACCCGATGGTATCCTTTCTACACAATCATGTTTTCCTAGACATATCAACAGCGATACAGACAAAAGCTGGTTTTCTAAGACCTAACATGCATATTCATCACAAGAAGCAACACCACTAAGATCTACATCATAGGTTTCATACAATCATAAATAAACACAATAGAAGGTTTAGCCAAGCATGTTAAAGATAAAGTAAGAACAGATAAGAATCACACAACAAGACATATTGAATGATTAAGATAGTCTTACTTGATTAAAACATGAATTGAAGAGAGTACAATAGGGTTTTGAGGCCCTAAAATCGTCCCTAACAGCTGCTAAACGAACTAGGGTTCGTCTCTTTCTTTTACTCTAAAGTTACACACTTAAAACCCTAAAAACGGATTTGTATATATAGGAAAATCGCTGTGACGGCGTCGCGTGTTAATCGTGACGCCGTCATGAATAGAATATTCTAGATAATGGGCTGGGTCATACAATCTGACGCCATCTGGAGATCTTGTGACGCCGTCTTGAGATGGGTTGTGACGACGTCACGTGTAATCTGTGACGCCATCTCCAGCTTTTGAGTAGAAATTCTTGAGAGATGTTGGTGTAGTTTTGTAGTCTTGTCCTTTTCTTCTCCAAATGAGCCCAAGTCATATATATTTCCTCCAAATGCCTTCTAAATGTTAATACCTAAAAAGGAACGATTAAGTACCTATTTTGGGCATAAATGCACGATTTAAGGGGTTAAACGACCTCAAAAAAATTGTATAAAATGACACCTCATCAATCACATTTAGAGATTCTTCGATCCTCATGGTTTCTTTATTTAGAATTATGTATGCTTTACTATGAGGAGAGTACCCAAGAAAGACACCTTCGGTAGATTTGAGGTCACTCTCTAGTATTAAAAAATAAAGCATTTACTACCAAATACCTTGAAATATTCTAAAGAGGGTAAGTGTTTGGGATTCTCTCTTTCACTCGGGTGTATAATAAATTATAACATAAGGGGGAAACGGAAAATCAACACTCATTACATGTCATAGCATATAAATTACCATAGGCTTGGTAAAGGATCAAACCTCCACCGCTAGGCGCAAGCATTATTCATTACTTTTTAAGAGGTCCTTTTTAAAGGGTTGTGGGGTGTAGGTGTAAGATAACATATAATGGAAACAGAAACGGATGGGATACATTTGGGTGGCTTTGGGTGAATTTGGAGTGGAAGGGTTAGCTAATTATTTACACGAATACACTTTGGTTTGGTTGCTAAGCCAAGACTCGGACAAAGATATACAAACTATACACAACTTTACATCAATCTCTTTCTTTTTATTTTCCATTTTTTAAAATAATACAATACATCATAACATGGGGTTTATAACACGTACCCCTACACTTGAGCTTTTAAATGCTCGATATTTACAATCTAACTAATGACCCGATTTGAGGTGGATCAAAATAACATAGAGATCATCTAACAAATATATGGGGGTATTGACTTAACTTTTCTTTCCCATTCTTCCGCGAAATAAATACTAAAATGAATCCCAATCGTCCCAAAACAGTATTTACAAAGATAAGGACTTAGCAACCGTGTACTCAAACAATTAACTTAGGTTAAAATAATAATGTACTAAAAGTGAGTACATATAAGGTGGGCTAAGGCTATTTGGGTGTAACGATTGGTTTAAGGGTGACAATGTTCTTCATTAATAATCTGGCTTAACTAGAAAATTACAAGAACCGTAAAAAAGGATAGGCTCGGAGGGTTGTACTAAGGGTATCCTGCACTAAAGGTGAGTGCATGGCAAGGGTGTGGGATAGTTATATGATCGGTGTGACCATCATAACAATTACAGGTTTAAAACATGGGTTAATCCTAATGCCTCTTATCAAGCAAATCCTAACACTTACTATGCGATCTCGGGATGCATCACAAAAACAAGTTCTAGAATTTAATATACTACCGGTACACTCTTATAATCCTAAAGTAACCAATACTAATGTTCCAAAAAAGGCAACAAAACCACACATACACATCCGTAACGACGGAAGAGACACACATGATTGCTCACTCCTTAACTCGAACAACCTAAAGGTATAACATCTAAGGGTGAACCTCACATTTTGGGGGTGGAATTTGAGGGTTTTTGTGCTAGTAATATAAATTTATATCCATGAGACGCTCTTAATACTTGGTTTTCATCGGTATGTGTCATAAAAAATTTAAATTTGGGTCAAAATCACCTCTTATGCTATGTTTCGATATATTACCCATTATTTTAAGGACAAAGCAAATGGCAAATGAAAGAATAGTTTCTAAGGCTTATTTTCCCCCACACTTAAGTTGAACATTGTCCCCAATGTTCTATAGAAGTACCCGTAAAAACGAATAAAGGAAAAAAGAAAACAAGGAAAAGAAACTAGTACTCCCATGGTTTGCTCAATAATGGAGAAGAAACATGCGATAACTGATTAAATTGTCATCCAAGAATCGTCCAATGAAACTTCTTAAGAATTTCCAAGCTTCTTCTCATCAAATATAACCTATAATCAAAGACAAAGACAACTATACCAAGCATAAAATGTGCGATATACAAATATACAATATGCATTTAGGGTTTGACTCGATTAAGCAGTAAAGATAGGAAGGAGAGAATGTCAAACTTATTGTTTTGCACGTTTATAACAAAATTACCTATTATAATGTATCAAGTTTTATTTCAAAATAATTAAAAACTTTAAGTTTTCTGACCTGGACGTTTGCCCAGCAAGAAAATCTTGCCCTGTCATAGGTGTCGTGATGAACGGCGTCATGAGTAAACCCGTTGACGACTTCTCCACGTTCTGTGAAAACAAAAATTTTGTTTTTGATAAAAAAAATTATGCACTTGATTCCATAAGTTTTATTCCGGGGTACAAAATAGCTGCATAAAACCTGAGGATTTTGACATTCAATCATATACTCAAAATTGATTGGAATAATCTAAACAAATTATCTAGCATAGCTTGAACTTGGTTCAAAAACCGGATAGATTCCCCTAGACTTATTATTTGCAAAATACCTTTGATTGAAATTAAGACAAGGTTAAAAATAATACAAAGCATGATTACAAGATAGAGTTCGAACATGATAGAATAAAATGAAAATAGTAAAATACATGACACTCCTAAATGCGGGAAAAGTAAATATTGGGTTGTTCCTAAGGTAGACTGATTTTGTGTGCTCTTTCTCAAGGCTCGACAATGAGTTGTATTGTTCTATCTTATGGGGCATCTTATAGGCAACTTCATCATTTCCATTGGTGAACCTAAATACTCCTTCTTGTGGGTCGTGAGTCAAAGTTAGATATTTCCACAAAAGTTTCCATATCACTACTTACGATAGCCAAGGGTCTATAATGAAGCTAATGTCCTAATAATCATGAAGTCCACGATATAAGTGAAGTTTCCTATGAAGACATGCATTCCTTTAATCATCTGTGAAATTCACTAACTCCTCAATTCGCAGCCTTCGCTAGGGTTGAGTTTCTCCTCATGACTCCATTTATACATCATGTCGGGTCATGATATCTTAGAGGGAGTTAAGTCCAATGTAGATTTTTCTACATGCCACGTGCCGAATGTTGCAAGTATCTTGAGGTTCGATGGGTATCCTTCCATCATGATGGGGTTTCGTAGAAATATTGAAAGGATTAGGCCACACATAAGGTAACTTAAGGTAATGTTCGCTCCATCTCTAGTTGGAAATATGTCGAAGTGTTCTACCGCCGGTCCTTTCGTTGTTGCCCCTTCACCTTTATTGGGACCCTCATTTTGAGGTTCATCATCATCTTGTATGATCTCGATGAACATTACTTCTTCATCATCCTCTTCTTAAGCAACAAATTTCTTATTGGAGATTAGGGAACCAATCCGAGCGATACAGCATTGAAATTAGGCTTTCGTACCTGTTCTGTGGGATGGAAGCTAACCGATCAGGTTTAGGTGTATTAAAGCTGGTGTTTGTCCTAAGTGCCTTCTTCTCCTGTCCTTCGTCAGGTCTATTAACTTAGGATCCTTCGGGCTGCTTGGGGTGGATTGTGATGGCGTTGATTAAGCCATGGACATGGTTTGAGCAATGCGGGTCTTGAGTTGGGTAAGAACAAGCAAATAAAACTGGGGAAGTACTCAGTTTTAGGTTCTTAACCGTATTGCTAGGTAATGTACCCGCTATTTTGATCGATGATGAGTCCTTCACATAGTGTCTATTTTGTTGGTCATCTCACCTTGTTTTCGTTTGAAATCAACTTCAAACTTGGACAACCTGGCGTCTTGAGATGCCATGAAGTTAGATACCAATCCTTTCAGACTTGATTGATTTTTAAAGCTTTGAGGATGGTTGTTGAAGGAACGGTTTAGGATTGAACCGTTGGGTTGGAACCGGTTAGGTGGGTTTGAAAAATTATTTTGAGAGTTTTAAGGTTGTCTCCACCTAAGGTTTGGGTGACTTCTCCATGACGGATTATAGGTGTCACCAAGATTGTTTTGCTCGGGCTTGAAAGTATACCACTTACCTCCCGCTTCATCGGTACGCGAGGATGCGTATTCAACAAAGGCTTGTTCGGGATCTTCTATGCAATATTGAGTGTCGTGGGGACCACTGCAGATCTCACATGAGGTAGTGATTTTGTTCACTTGAGTAGGTTGTGTTGGAGCGAGATAAGCTTCCATTAAGCGTTAGACTTGATTTTCGAGCTCGATTAGATGGCGGTCGAATGTACTCGGGACATCTTGAGGTAATGCGATTGCCTTGACCCGCTTAGCGAAATCCCTTGGGTCATTCCAACTTTTGTTTTCATAAAGGGCGAGGTCCTCTAATAATGCCCAGGATTCTTAAGCGTTTAGGTCACGAAGCTTGCCACCGGCCGATTAGTCAATGGTTCGTCTTGTGACAGGATTGACATTTTCATAAAAAAATTTAGACTTGGAGCCAAAGGTCGATGCCATGATGAGGGACTTTTTGTAGTAAGTCCTTGAAACAAGTCCATGCTTCGGAAAAGATTTTCCATGATGTTGTTGGAACATCAGGATATCATTGCGGAGTTTTGTGGTCCTTCCCGGTGAAAAGAATTGAGCAAGGAATCGGGTAGTAAGATCCTCCCATGTGGTGATGGATCTTGCTGGAAGATATTTAAGCCAATTGCTAGCTTGATCGCGAAAGGAAAATTGAAATAAATGCAGGCGCGTTCTTTCCCTATTGTCACCATCAAGGTCAAGTGAGCTAACAGTTTTTAGAAAATCTTGAGGTCGTTGGTTTGGAATCTCTCGGACCGAGTCCGATAGAATGAGCTCCGGTTATGCACCAATCGGATGGTGTCCGGATTCGAAGAGTACCACGTTGTTTCCCTCCAGGGGAGCTCAATGGTATTCCTATAGCCCTCGTGGCTAGGTTTAGAGTAGTCTCCTAGAGTGCGGATAGGATTCTTATCTCACATACAGTGGTTTGGACCCGAGAATGGTTACGAAAAAGTATAGCACAAAGAACAAATAAACTACGAAGAAAGCTAATGTGGTTGAAATTTAATCTTACTGAAAGGATTCAAGTAAGTAGAACAAAGCTTAAACTATGATCGAACCTCTAACTTTTCCCCGGCAGACAGGCGTTAAAAACTTGTCTGCGGTTGTTGTAAGGGACTCTACAGAAGTTTTACAACACCCCTAGGCAGTGTACCTAACCTTTGTAGGCAAGACTCGAGGTTTGTTATCGTTCTCTAGGGGAATAGGTTGGGAAGGCTGATCATGGTCTAACAGAAATCAAAGGTTGAGAGAAGATTCTTTTTGTATTTTTATGTTTATAGGAAAGCAAGTAAATCACATCTTTGAGAGATTGTTTGGTTTTAGCTATTAAACTAAATAATAAACTAATCTACTGGTGATAACAATATAATAAAAGATTGTGTTTATTTAATCATGTATTACTCCCTAGATTTGAGCTTTCTCTTAGTGGCTGCTTAGTCACACTTGTGATGAACTACTAATTAAACTTAAGTCATGACCGAATTACACAACCTGCCGTCTATTAATATTCATTAAGGCAACGCACAAGTAAGGTAGTATGAAGACTATTACAAGGCCCCTAAGAGTATATTAAATGCATTTGAAATATATTAAGAGTGGATCAACCATATAAGGGGCAAGGTAGTATGAAGACTGTTACCCGATGGTATCCTTTCTACACAATCATGTTTTCCTAGACATATCAACAACGATACAGACAAAAGCTGGTTTTCTAAGACCTAACATGCATATTCATCACAAGAAGCAACACCACAAAGATCTATATCATAGGTTTCATACAATCATAAATAAACATAATAGAAGGTTTAGCCAAGCATTGTTTAACGATAAGTAAAGAACAGATAAGAATCACACAACAAGACATATTGAATGATTAAGATAGTCTTACTTGATTAAAACATGAATTGAAGGAAGTACAATAGGGTTTTGAGGCCTTAAAATCGTCCCTAACAGCTGCTAAACGAACTAGGGTTTGTCCCTTTCTTTTACTCTAAAGTTACACACTTAAAACCTTAAAAATGGATTTGTATATATAGGAAAATCGATGTGACGGCGTCGCGTTTTAATCGTGACGCCGTCATGAATAGAATATTCTAGAGAATGGGTTGGGTCGTACATTCTGACGCCGTTTTGGGATCTTGTGACGCCGTCTTGAGATGGGTTTATGATGTCGTCCACGTGAATCTGTGACGACCGTCCTCCAGCTTTTGAGTAAAAATTCTTTGAAGATGTTGGTGTACTTTTGTCGTCTTTCTGATTCTTCCTCCAAAATGAGCCCAAGTCACGTGTATTTCCTCAAAAGCATTTCCAATAGCTAAATACCTAAAAAAGAACGATAAGTACCTATTTGGGCATAAAAGCATCATTTAAGAGGTTTAAACGACCCCGAAAAAGTGTATAAAATAACACATCATCAATCACATTTAGAGATTCTTCGATCCTCATGGTTTCTTTATTTAGAATTATGTATGCTTTACTATTAGGAGAGTACCCAAGAAAGACACCTTCGGTAGATTTGGGGTCACTATGTAGTATTAAAAAATAAAGCATTTACTACCAAATACCTTGCAATATTCTAAAGAGGGCTTTTTACCTTTGAAAAGTTCATAAGGAGTTTTTCTGAGGAAAGGTCTAATTAAGATCCTATTTAAGATATAGGTGGAGGCGTCGACGGCATTACACCAAAATTTTTGAGGGATTGATTGTTCATTAAGCATGTTTCTACTCATTTCTTATAAAGTTCAGTTTTTACGCTCAACTACCCCATTTGATTGTGGTGTACGAGGAGCCAAAAAGTTGTGAGTGATACCATTAGCATCACAAAATGCTCCAAATTGTACTTCATTATTAAATTCCCGACCATGATCCGTGCGGATTGAAATAATAGGACAACCTTTTTGAACATGGATCTTTTTACTTAAAAATTCAAAGTGGTCAAAAGTTTCATTTTTGTATTTTAATAATCTTGTCCAAGTGTATCTCAGAACAGTAATCTTCAAAATATCTTCGTTTAAGCTCTAGAATGCATACCTTTTGCTAATATTCACCAAGTACTCCGTAATTACTGCAATTCTCAAATACAAACGATTAAGTAACAACTCTTTGCAATAATCATACAAAATGGGTCAATTACATAGGATAAATGATGTTATAAATAGACGTTATTTGATGTCATCACCTATGTTGCAAGGAATTTTAGGTTTAAGGGGTTTCCTCCTATGATAATTGGGGATCTCTTAAAGAACGGTGGGCTAGGGTCGCGTAGTAAGTACTTATGATATGCTAATTTGTCTTTAGTTGGGAATTTATCAAATTATTCGACGCCTACTTCATCTACTTCCACTACTTCTTCTTCATCCTCTGTTTCTCCCTCACTAAGATCTTTTATCTTATACTCCTTGAATAATTCAACAAATCTTACATCTCCTTCTAGGTAAGAACAATCTCTTTCAAGAGGTAGGTCAGTTAAGTTTAAAGACTCAAGGAGTACATTGAGCTCACAAATTTTTTATTCTAGTGAATTGGGTGAATTCGAGTAGTGATGATGGATTGAGTGTTCTCCTAGTAGGAATGGAAATTACCAAAACAAATGACATAAGAAAAGATTACTGTAAAAGAAGCTAATTACTAAAGGAAACTAAAATCTTACTAGATAGGAATCTAGTGAGTAGACCTAAGCTAGATAAAATCTAAAACCTAGACTATTCCCCGGTAGCGGTGCCAAAAACTTAATGCGGTGGGTTGCAACGCAGAAGTTTTACAATGCTCTAGGCATAAGTACCTAATCATTGTAGTGTAGTATAGGCAAGACTCGGGGGGTTATTATCGTTCTCTAGGGGAATAGTTTGGGTAGGTTTGAATTGTATGTTTACTAAGGTCTAAAAGTTGAAGGAAAATTATTTTGTATTTTTATATTTTTTAGAAAGCAAGTAAAATCTCAGGTTTGAAGAGGGGGTTGATTAAACTATAGGATTAAACTACTCCTAATTATACAGAAAAGTAAATTGATGGAAAAACTCATATAGTTAAACAAACGTGTTTACCTAACCATGCACTATTCCTTAGTTGTTTCCTCTGATTTTATTACCCGTCACCCTTGTTAATGTAATGTGTAAGTATTCCCTAATTCAACAGCGGGTTGGTCAAGTCCGCTATCTACGTGACAACCTAGACGGTGGTTACCTGCAGACACCGCTCACGTCCAATAGTAAATCCACGCGTAATAAATACCTAATTCGGAATCCACCCAAAGGTGATCTAGATATGAAGATCTAATCACAAGTATCATCTAACATAATCGTGTTTCCCTAGACGTCTATGCTATGATATGAAGACCAAATAGATAGTTTTCTAAAGCCTAACGCGCACACCATAAACAATAAGCAATAAAAAAGATTTAACAACTAGGTTTCAAGCAATCATAAGCAAACACACATTATATATATTATATATATATATATATATATAATTATAATATATATATATTTATATAATATATATACTATATATATTTAGCCAAATAGGTTAATTAACAGTGAAGAATAATTAATCAAACAACACATAGACATATTGAATGATTGAAAGGGTTTAGGAACTTTAATTCATCTAAACATGGAGTTACAATGAGTATCAAAGGGTCAAAAACCCTTAAATCGGGACCAATATCTCTGCTATAAAGTTATCCCACGAATTCTCCACATTTTAAACTAAACATGAAATTTACAGGGTTTGTATATATAGGACATCGGGTCTGACGGCGTCACTAGGGTTTTCTGACGTCGTCAGCCCACCGAATCTTCTAAAGGTTTCTCTTTGTCGGTCATTGTGACGGCGTCACAAGTCTTGGTGACGCCGTCGCCCTTCAGTCTTAACGGTGTCAATAGCAAATCCTAACACCTTATCCGTGCACTGAGAAGTCAAAATCTTGATTAAAAGCTTCACTTTCTAGGAACTTTTTATGAAGGTGTTAGAATGGAAGTCGCGAGCTTGGAGTGTTGTGTTTTTGTCCAGTTTCTTCTCGAATCGAGCCCAAGTCACGTGCTTTCCCTCCAAATGCTTCCCAAATGCTAAAACATAAAAAAGAAATGATTAAGTACAATATTTAGGCATATTTGCATGATTTTAGCGATTAAATAACCCTGAAAAAGTGTATAAAATGACACCTCATCAGTAAACATTGAAGGGGTTGAAGAATTATAAAGAAATGTAAGGATAAATGGTGAAAAGAAAGAATCCTTCCATACACTTTAGGCAGAAACAGGGTCAATGCATAATCTATCAGAATCACTAAGATGATGTTTAGTATTGAAGAAATTCATCATGGATCCATTGATGCTATGCACAACCTTCCCAGCATTTTAAGTTTCTCTCAAAAGTTACTTGTCTCATTTGTCATAGATATACACAAGTTATCTATTGACATATCATTACGAGATTATTGATATTAAAAAGGTGGCAGTCAGCTCCAGTCTCTGATCACTAAAACCAAAGTGCACTTATCGAGTCTAAAGCCAAGAGAGATCATATATATAAATCTCATTAGGACACAATTCATGTAAAACACTTATCGTTCATCAATAAGAACACAAGTGATAACAATAGAGTCCTATGCATTATCCTTGTGATCTTGCCAGAACATTCAAAGTGATACTCTTTAGTATTTCATAGTGACGAATGGAAATCCTTTTAGTGTCAGTATTTCACAGTGACGAATGGAAATCTTTTAGTGTCAACATTAAACAGCACTGCGGTAGGTGACTTGGGAGATTCTATATGAATCAAACTTGTGTTAACTGGAAATCCAATTTTATCTGGTATATGTGAATTGATGACTCAATAATTGAAATAGTAATTCAGTGATTCACTCTTACCGTTCTAATAGTAGTAATACTATTAGTGAGGCATCCTGCTTTGAGGTGTTCCGGTAAACAGAACGAGCAAGTACAATGAATCTAATGCATCTGCGTTAGAGGATCTAACACTTTGAGCTGGAAATCCTATTAAGGAGGTTCTTTAAATGAATCTGCATAATTATAGGTACATTATTTATACTGTAAAATGGTCCTCACGAAACCGAAGGTTAAAGTAACCAAAATTCAATGAATGACAAATACATGACTCGTCCATATTTGTTGTTTATTGCTAACCCTTATAAATGCAAGATAAGTCGATGGCGTTACTACCTCACTCGAGCTTCATCAATACCACATGCTCATACTCATACGACAAAGTTAAATACATGATGAAAGCTCAAGTACATGCCATGATACTCTTATGCAAATCTGATTTTCAAGATCTTCCTCAAAGACATCAATACTTCAAAGTTAAGCCAAAGATCTGTTACGATAAGGGAGATTGTTAGCCTTGATGAATAGGAGGAGAATGGAAGCTTTCAAGACAAGTATGAGCATGTCAGACAAAAGCACAAGAGCGAAAAAGGCAAAGCATTTAAATTCAGATCAAGATAACCTCTACATTAGGGGAGATTATTAGCCTTCGAAATTATATAGTCAAACAAGAATGCATATGGTTATTTTAGTCAGTGTCAGTCTTAGTTTGTAATTATTAGATGGCTAGGTTATTAGGCCTAAACCTAATTGTAGGTTTGGGTCCATTATGTTTAGGGTTTGTATTGCTTAGTTATTTAGCTATGTATTTAGTATAAATACATATCCAATCCTCATTATGTAATCACAAAACACAATTCAATAATAATATATCTCTTTGGTATTGGTATTTTACATGGTATCGGAGATTTAGGTTCAACCCACCACAAAAAAGTTACTCTGTTCCTTGTTACAGTCGATGATTTTTATGGATCCTACCTATTTATTACTAATAATTTATTAATCATTGTTTTAAGTTAACAGTTCCCGAACTCTCTCATCCTAAATATACATCCACCACTATTGAACTACGCAAAGACACACACCACCTCTAACGCTCACACATGCTCCCCCCCATCCCTACGTATCTACATCACACAACACTCTTGTCTTTTATGATAAATAGACTAGACTGCGCGCCCACGCTCGCTCTTCTGTTCGTGTTGTGTCTGACTCCCCACATTCACCCCTACAAAAATATCTCACCAACCAATTAGAGAGAGGTTAGATAGAAAAAAAACCCTCCGGTGTGTATTCAAACTAAGGTTATGGTTGTAAAAAATTTAAATCAAAATAAAATAAACCAACTAAAAATGTAAAAAACTTATAATTCATAAAAATATATCAAAATGGATGTTGAAATAAAGAGCACAAAATTTTTAAAAACATGATGAAATTAGATTATAAAAAAATAAATAAATAAAAAGATAACGAGCACAATAACATGTTGCATGTACAATATCCGGTCTACTTGATGTTAAGTACATGAGTGCCCCGACCATGCTACGATATTTTGTTTGGTCAACAGTAGTTCCACTCAAGTCAGCATCTAGGGGTTTTGTAGCCATTGGAGTATCAACGCTATCACATGAGGTCATACCATGCTTTTTAAGTATCTTCTGAGCATACTTAGCTTGGTTAATAAAGATACCACGTGGGGATTGGTGGATCTGAATTCCTAAAAAGAATTTAAGCCCCCCCCATCATAGACATTTCAAACTTGCTGTGCATTTTTTTCAAATCTTTTTGAAAGTTTTGGGTTCGTAGAACCAAAAATAATGTCATCAACGTAAATTTGCACAAGCAATATGTCTTCCCCATGTTATTTTATGAACAGAGTTGGATCAATAGAACCTTTTGAGAATCCTTTGGATACCAGGAAGTTGGAGAGTTCATCATACCACGCTTTTGGTGCTTGTTTGAGACCATATAATGCTTTCTTGAGATGGTAAACTTGGTCAGGATGATATGGGTCAACAAATCCATCTGGCTGGTTTACGTACACTTCTTCCTTTAGAGGTCCGTAAAGAAATGTCATCTTAATGTCCATTTGGTATACTGTAAAGGATTTGTGTGCAACATACGCAATGAACAACCGGACATCTTCTAACCGAGCAACTGGTGTGAATGACTCTTCGAAATCAATTCCTTCCTTTTGAGCATATCCCTTAGCTACAAGACGAGCTTTGTTGCGAATCACAGTATTTTCCTCATCACGTTTGTTTTTCCAGAGCCACTTCAAGTTAATGACATTTTTGCAAAGTGGTCTGTCGACTAATTCCCATACATCTAGTCGATCAAACTGGTGAAGTTCTTCCTGCATCGCTTCAATCCATGCAGAATCAGCCATGGCTTCTTTGATGTTCTTCGGTTCGGTTCGACTCACGGTGAGTGCGAACATACACATCTCGCCATCTGTTTCTAGCTGACGTCTTGTTCTAATTGATTGAGAAGGATTTCCAATGACTTGTTCTAACGGGTGATCTTTTGTCCAACGTTGTCCAGAAGGATGGTGTTGATAGAATGTATGCATGTTTGACGAATCAACATGACGAGACAATGCCTCCCCTCGTTCTTGTACCGGAGTACTAAAGATGTTGATAAATTCATCGTCGTCAACTTGTGCATTTTCAGTATTGGTTTCTGCTTGAATGATGTTCTCATTGGCAGTGACAGTTGGTACTTGAGTTGGTGCTTGATTTGTAGTTTGAGGTGTTGTTTGAATGTTCAATGGAGGTGGATCTGCAACAACGGTTGTTGTAGAAGTGTGAGTTGTGTTATGATGTTGACGTTTATCAGGAGCATCAGCAGCATGTACAGCGGAAGACTTTGACACAACTGGAGTAGTTCCATTGAGTAATTCATCGAACATCGGACTAAATAGCAAATCCAGCTCATTTGACGTTGTTACTGTCTCAGCTGCTTGATGAACATTTTCTTGACTTTGGGGGTCGGGACTTAAACTGTCTTGTTCAAGTACCGTAGTTGGACATTGTGGAACAGGGTCAGAACTGACGTGTTCTGACGCCATTTGAGGCAATTCGTCAAAGTTAACATGAATGGTTTCAACTATTATTCTTGTTCTCTTGTTAAATACCCTGTAAGCTCTTGACTGAGTAGAATACCCTACAAAAATACATGCATCACCTTTTTCCTTCATTTTATCAAGATTTTCACCATCTCTAACGATGTAACAAAGAGAGCCAAAAATGTGAAAGAACTTAACTGACGGTTTCGGGCATTGATGATGTGGTAAGGTGTTTTCTCATGTCGAGGAATTACAAGTGAACGGTTTTGAGTAAAACATGCTGTTACAATTGCTTCAGCCCAGAAGAACAAAAGAACTTTAGCGATTGTTCGAGCAGCCTCAACAAGAGTACGGTTCCGTCTTTTGACAACGCCGCTTTGTTTAGGTGTTCGAGCAGTTGATGTTTCGTGTCTTATACCCTCTTTTGCAAAGTACGCATGAAGAGTTTTATTCAGAAATTTTGTGCCTTTGTCCGTTCAAACTGTTCTAACTTGAGCATGAAGTCCTCTTTGGACAAGTGTGAGGAAATCAATGAGAACTGCAGGTGTTTCGTCTTTGGACCTTAAGAAGTGAGTCTAAGTGTATCTGGAGTAGTCATCAACAATTACGAGAACATATTTCTTTTCATTAATGCTTTCTACCCGCATAGGACCACATAAGTCTATGTGTAGAATTTATAACCGTCGTTTGGAACTCGGGGTAGTCTTAGTGTGAAAAGACTTTCTTTTTGCTTTCCCCAACTCACAAGAAGAACAAAGATGATCTTTGAAGAATTTTAATTTTGGAAGGCCAGTGACAATATTATTCTTCGAAAGCAAGTTAATGGTGTCGAAGTTTAGATGAGAGAGGCGACGATGCCATAACCATGCTTAAGACAATGTTGCTTTGGCCATTAAACAAATTGGATTGGGAGTTGTTGTGTCTTGAAGAGTAATGGAATACAAATCTGTGCCATGAAAACCTATGAGAAGATCATTTCTCTTTAAATCACAGATATAACGTGTAGATTTCTGAACAACAACTTCCAAATCCGCATCATAGAATTGACCGATGGAGAATAAATTGTGACTAAGCCCTTTGACGTAATAAACCCGTTTGATAGTAATAGTTCCTTGAATCAGATCTCCATAACCAATAATCAATGCAATTTGATCATTTCCAAACTTCACCGTGCCTAGAAATTTCTCCACAAAATTAGTTAGAAGTTTTAGGTTTCTGGTCATGTGCTTTGAGCACCTAGAGTCGACGATAAATAGAATTATGTCTACGAGCTGCAAAAGAATTAGAAGACAATGGAGTATTAGATAGAGTGGAACACCTAGGAGTCATGTGTTCCGAAATATTAGCATTTCTAGTTTCATTTCCTAGAGGCATACTAGCATTTAGGTTGACTTTTCCTGTTGGGGACTTAGGTTTCCATTTGTATCCGGGTGGTGTAATCTTAGGGTACCACCAACTGCATGTCTTACTAACTTACTCATATATCTTCCTAATTATGTTTCTAGGTTTCTTGACAGTGGAGTCTGTTGTAACTGTTTTCTTATGGGATGTTGCAACAGATTGGTTCACAGTTTGCTTGGGTTCTCTAGTACTAATAGGCACATCAATTGGCTGTCTAGTTCTAGAGTTCACGCCATTAATATAATGAAGAACACACATATCATGATTGTCATTCAGCACACATTTTACACAAGTGACACAAACAAAGTTAACATTCGAGGTCTTAGCATTCAAACTGTCATTACACGCAGTTACAAATATTTTATTATTTGAAAACTTAAAATTCCTACGGTGGTCTTCTACTTCTTGCTTCTTCCCTTGAATATTGTTAGGCAAGACTCTATCTCCCATTCGATTGCTCTTAAGCCATGGTCTGCTAACACTAGTAGTTGGAATTACTCCTGTAGAAAAGGACACTCTTTTGTTAGTTTTCCTAATATCTTGAGGCAACTGTGGTGTTCTAGTTTGATTGGGCTCTGTGTAAACTTTATACATTCCTGGAGCAATCACATTTGTGTTCTTTAAGATTGACTTTATATTCTGAGGAAAAATCTGTGCATTGACTGGTTTTGAAAAATCATTTGACACATTATTTTTGGTAACTAACTTTAACTTTGAAAAATCTTTCTTTTTAAGAGAATCTGAAAAAATAGTCGGTTTTCCTAAAACTAATTGTCTTTGACTTTTAAAAGCATTCGGTTTTTGAAAAACTGATGATTTTCCAAACTTAGTTTCCACAGATTTTCCTTTCATCTTTTCAATGAGTTTCTTCAACTCACTTATTACAATTTCTTTGTCTTGTAATTGAGCTTTCAAGTCTTGAATTTCAAAATATTGTTTACGTTCTTTCAGAAATACGTTGGACTGATTTTCTTTGAAAGATTTGTCATTTTTTATCCTTTCTTTGTATTGTTGTAAATCGAGTTCAAGATTAATCGCATGTTTCTGAAGTGCTTCAAAACTCTTTGACATTGTTCTACTTTTTGAAAGCTCTTTTTCAAGATGTTGACATTTTTCCAAAGTTTCCAAATAATCACATTGCAAATTACTGACTTCATCTATATCAGTATACACACCAAGTATTGCATTCATGTGATCAGCATAATAATATTCCCTTGAAAGTCTGTCGATTTCATTCAAAAACTGTGTTTTTTGAGTTTCCAGTTGAGATTTGAGAGTGTCTACTTCATGTTCAAGAGAATTAAAGTATCTCAAATCAGCAACCATTTCCTTGTTCAAACATAAGTGAAATTATTCTAAGTCCACATTGATTCTTCTAATTTGGAGGCAAGTATTTCCTTCGATTGTGTTTTGAATGAAAGGATATATGTTACTAAAATATGTTCTTTTAGCGATTGTTTGTTTGCAACGTTCCACTCCATCAAAAATCATGTCAACACTCTTTTTAATCTTGAAAAGTTCTTTAGAGCTTTTACACTTTTGATCCCAAGGAATGGATTCATCCATTCGTTTTTCTAACAAAGTTGTTTGTTTATGAAAAGACTCTTTGTAAATTTCATTATTAAAAGATGTATGACTCATCTTTGACGTTTTTGGAAAATAGTATTGTTCAAGCGACTTTTCCTGTTGTGGAACGTGTAGTATACATGATATCATAACACAAGCAAGAGATGATGGGTTGGCTACTTAATCTTAGAGAGAGAAAGTGATATTTCTAGAGAGAGAAAGTGCAAGATCAAGTGTTAACATAAAATGAACAACCAACCCCTTCCCATGGCTGGAAAGGGGTTTATATACATGTGTTTGTAAGCTCTATGGGCTTGGGTATGGGCTTACAAGTGGGCTAAAGGCCCGACCCAATACTACTAGTCATACGCTTACTTTCTAACTACGAGCTTTGCTATACTAAACAATACACGGGGGTGACCGAGTCTTTTTCATAATCCTAACAATCTCCCCCTAAGGGAGGTCACCCCATAAAATACAATTCGAATAATAGCATTCTAGTTCTTCGACCTTCTGTCTGTAGCTCGTAGTCTTTGATTCTTCATTCATTGAGATCGTTGTACATTATGTAGTGA
>BQNB010069944.1:0-33312 GCA_026074375.1 Tanacetum coccineum
AAGCACGGAAAGTATATACTAGAACCTCACATAAGTGTTTGAGATTCTCTCTTTCTCTCGGGTGTATAGTGAATTATAACATAATGAGGAAACGAAAAATCAACACTCATTACCTGTCATAGCATATAAATTACCATATGCTTGGTAAAGGATCAAACCTCCACCGCTTGGCGCAAGCATTATTCATTACTATCTAATAGGTCTTTTAAAGGGTTATAGGGTGTAGGTGTAAGATAACATTAATGAAAACGAAAATGGATGGGATACATTTGGGTGGCTTTAGGTGAATTTGGAGTGGAAGGGTTAGCTAATTATTTATAAGAATACACATTGGTTTGGTTGCTAAGCCAAGAACTCGGTCAAAGATATACAAACTCTACAAAACTCTACATCAATCTTTTTTTTTCTGTTTTTCTCTTCTCCTTTTTTTTTCTTTTTTTATAACATAATACATCATACGGGGCTTATAGATGCACCCCTATACTTGAACTTTTACATAACTTTACAAGCAAATTATTCTATGACCCTAATTGAGGTGGATCAACATAACATGGAGCTTATTGAGCTCTATCGGGGGTAATAAATTACTTCTTTCCCAATTCTTCATAAGATGAATACTACTATGAATCCCAATTGTCCCAAAATAGTATTTACAAGGATAAGGACTTAGCAACCGTGTACTCAAATAATTAACTTGGGTTAAAACAATAATGTACTAAAGGTGAGTACATATAAGGTAGGCTAAGGTGATTTGGGTGTAACAATTGGTTTAAGGGTTGACAATGCTCTTCATTAATAGTCCGACTTAACCAGAAAATTACGAGAACCATGAAAAAGGATAGGCTCAGAGGGTTGTACTAAGGGTATCATGCACTAAAAATGAGTGCATGACAAGGGTGTGGGATAGTTATATAGTCGATGTGACCATAATAACAACTACAGGTTTAAAACATGGGTTAATCCTTATGCCTTTTATCTAGCAAATTTTAATACTTACTAAGCGGTCTCGGGATGCATCACAAAAACAAGTTCTAGAATTTAATATACTACCGGTACAATCATATAATTTAATACCGACACCAATGCTCCAGAAAAGGCGACGGTAACAATCCATGTTTTAGGTCATTGTACGACGTTATATATTTCACTATTTATTTCTAGTCTCGTACGCATTTGCTTTTAATTTTAATCGTTAAGTTAAATCGCATAAGCTAAAAATTATCATTCAACATAAACGGGCATCAAACAATTAAATGTTTACGTCAAGCAAGTGTTAGATAATTATTTAGAGGATAATTATCAACTTTGCACATTTTATTTTTATTGGCTACGTAAAAGTGTTTACGTTTCGTGATAAAATACGTTTAGGCATTCACAGAACCACCAAAACTTATATACGCTTCAAAAAATACCCATTATTATACCCAATACCCAAAGTTTTATAAAACTTCACCTATGCTACTCATCTAGGCCGAATCCAATGCATAAGAATTAAACCAAGACATACAAATTTCAAGTTATACCTTTATACATTTAAACTAGAACTTGTAACTACAAGTATTGCAAGATATTTATAAAAGATCAAAAATCAACTAGTACTCCCTCCTCCCCTAAATTTTCGGACACAAGGAAGTCCCAAGGGGACCATGGGCACACCATTTACCAACTAGAGCTTGTACAAACTATGGCTCATTAAACCTTAAGGACTTTCAACTAGTTTTTGACCAAGACTTTCCTAAATTCCCTCATCTTGTCTTGGACTCCTAATAGTGATCTTGACTAGCCAAGTTGTAGTATATAAGGCTTATACTAGAAGACAAAATCTCTCTTATGTCTCCCTTATAGCCATGGCTAAACTACAACAACCTAAACAATCCATACAAAATTTATTTATAAAATATACAAGTGATCTTAAAACATATCTAAGATATACCAAGAAGGTTTGAAGGTTTAGTTAAGCATTTACAAGGGTTAATCAAGAAAGGTTTAGGATTAGGGTTTCATTGGTTTTACGGTTTTCTAAGTATTGGAAGCTTGGGTTTAATATCTAAACTAGGGTTTAGATCTTGTTGTTCATAACCATACATCACATTAAGGTCATCTAAAACTCTTAAACTCTTTACATTTGTAATTTCGTAAGTATATTATGTTTATATAGTGAATCACCATCTAAGAATATTATTAACTTGTAAAATGGATTTTTACACTTGTTTATGGTTTGATATACTTTTACATATGTTATATTTGGTGTTTAAATACATCATGATGGAATGAAAATCTAAGTATTCTACAAGTGTTCTAGGTCTTATGTATCAAGCAGAAGTATATATAAATAAACCTATTACCTAAAAAAGTGTACGAGATAATTAAAATTGTGAACAAATAAGTATGTAGACTTGTTAATCTTGTGATTCTTGCAACTATTGTTGGAACTCTGAACAAATTAGATAGGCTCACAAGACAATTACCCAATTATGTATTGATCACATTAGAGACTTTGTAGTAATTTCACATCATGCCAACAAAGTTATATCAAAACAAGTTTAACACATTTTAACAAAAACATCAAAACTTTCTGTTTTAATTCGAATATAAAGTATTGATTTTATATTTTTATAAAATACTACATGTTACAAGGATCGTAGGCATGTAGAGAACTCGAAAAACCGATTTATAACGAAGGAGATACGGCATTTGCAAGTTATACGATAATAAACGCTTTTATAAAAGAAATTTTATAAAAACTTATTACAATTCACCTCTGATATAAATGATTGGTTATTTTTCTCAGAAAGTACATATTTTTAGGATTCCAAAACATTAAGAATCATAATTTTTTGATCAATAACGAAGGAGTTATGGATTTTTCATGTTTACGATAATTAAAGTTTATAAAAATAATTTTATAAACTATGAACAGTAAAAATCACTATTCATCTCAGATACATTTTGGAAAATACATTAGTTAGATAAAACTTTTAATTACGAAGACGTGCTCGAAAGAATCACTAAAATCGGAGTTAAAACGAATAAGATATGACTTTTACGAGGTTTACGATAATTAAATTTATAAAAGTGCATGAACAGTAAAAAATAATGTTCACCAGAGGGTTGAAAATATGAAAATGTAATATTTTGATACATCGTCTTAATACAAAAGCGTGGACATAAGAAACGTAGGAAACAGACTTAAAACGAGAAAGTTACGACATTTTTACTAAGGAAATATTTATAAACATTTTAACTTTATAAATATTATTTCTCAAATACAAATAGATGGTGATGTAGCTATATAGAATTATATACGGTCTTAGTTATTCATAGTACTTAGTACTCATACGAGCTATAATTAATTATGTTGCATTCGGGCGTATTCGTGACGCATTTTCTGTTAGTAATTTACATTATCGATTCACTCACTCAAGGTGTGTTCATAGTCACACGTTGTACATTTATAATAATTTACAAGTTTTGGGGTGAGAAACATATTTTACATTACGATTACGTGTTTGCCTAAGTAGCGATAACCCTCTGAGCCCATTATCATGAACTGTCAATTACTTGTCGTGGCACGAATGTTATAAATAGATCTATTTGGGATTGACATCCTCGTTCGGGTGAGTCATGTTCACTGTGCCGGTATGCCGGACAACGAACGTATACCATGTCAGATTTGGGATGTTGCAGGTTTGAACATCATCACGAGCAATGTTGGCAATTTATATTGCAATTCATACATGTCGAACTTCAGTGTCATGAGCTTAGGGAAACGTAATTACATTTATTGATGGTTGAATCGGCTGCATTATACATATACATTTACAAACCTATGAATTCACCAACATTATTGTTGACGTTTTAAAGCATGTTTTCTCAAGAGATCAATGAGGTACAAGACAAGGGATACATTGGTAGTCGTTATTTTGGAAGTCATATGCATAAAAGATTTAGTTGCATTACATTTTGGGGATATATTTGTTATGGACTAAAATCTTTGTATTTTGAATAATGAACAAGTGAAGTTTCAAACTTATGTAACAACAATTTGTTAAATCTAATGTATCGATTTTAAACGACTTTTAATGGTCGTTCTTATATATATCTTGTGCTATTGATCTATGAAGTAACACTCTCAACCCATTTTCCGACGTGACCCAATTTGGGGGTGTTACAGATTGGTATCAAGAGCCAAGGTTATAGAGAACAGGGTCAAATGTTTTTGCTAGACTATAACCGTTTTCAAACATTGCATTCATACAAAGAGATTTTCACGAGACATACATACACTAGTGTTGCATTAGTTGGTTATACTAGATGCATTCATGATTGATATACATGTTATAAAATACTATGTATATTACGATAAGAGTCTTATATTAATACTAATATAAGCTACTTTTGATTTTTAGATTTTGTCATGTCGAATTCAGAGGATTCCACGGTTACTTACACGGAGTTATCTAGTCCGTTCGAGGATCTGTCATACATAGGATCTCCGGGAGTTGATGGACTGCCCATGATGCTAGAGGACCCTTATGTGGAGGCCGCTCTTCAGGCTCTAGCATCTCCTGATTATGTGCCCGGTCTGGAGTACCGACTTTCACCTGTCTATATACCATATGTACCGGAGCCTGTATACCCAAAGTTTATGGGATCGAAGGATGATGTAATTCCAGCTAAGAAGCAGCCACTGCCTACTGCTGTCTCACCTACTACTGATTCACCAGGTTATATTACTGAGTCCGATCCTGAGGAGGATCCAGAGGAGGACGATGACGATCATAAGGAGGATCCAGCTGATTACCCCACTCACAGAGATGATGATGATGAGGAGGAGGAGCCCTCAGGAGACAATGCTGATGAAGAGGACAAGGAGGAGGAAGAGGATCACCTAGCTCCGACCGACTCTGTCCCACCACCCATATGTCGTACCACTGCCAGGATGTCTATCCGGGATCAGACACCTATTCCATTCCCGCCTGCGGCAGAGGTTGACAGATTTCTCGCCATATCTACTCTGCCACCATCACTACTTACATCATACTCATCACCACTACCACAGATACCATCTCCACCACTACCTGCTAGTCCTACTTATCCTTTGGGATACAGAGCTGTTATGATCTGGTTGAGAGCCGAGTCACCATCTACTTCCCATCTACTACCACTACCATCACCTATTGTACTTCCACATACCAGGTCATCTGTGGCTATGATGAGAGCTGTTGCACCATCCACCTATATCTTAACATCTCGATCAGAGACACCACCACTTTTACCTATAACATTACCTACTCTATCACCACCTTTGCTTCTTCCCTTTACTGTCTGTAGAGCAGGTGTTTCTGAGGTTATGTTACCGCCTCAGAAGAGGTTGTGTATTACTCTAGGTCCGAGATTTGAGGCCAGTGAGAGTTCATCTGCTCCCACTGCTAGACCTACTAGAGGCTTTAGACCAGACTATGGATTTGTTGGCACTTTAGTTGATGAGATTAGGTGAGACCCTGAGAGACAAGTATGTTATAGGATTACAAATACTTGGGATGAGATGGTTGAGGACATGCAGGGGACACCAGCAGCGACTGATGTGGCAGGACTGAGTCAGAGGATGACAGATTTTGTCACGACTGTTAGGCAGGACACTGATGAGATTTATAGGAGACTTGATGATGCACATGATGATAGGTCATTGATGAGCGATCAACTTAACATGCTGCGTAGAGATAGACACGCCCATGCTCACACTGCGAGACTTATGGAGAGTGAGGCCAGACTTTCTCGTGAGGCTTGGGTACAGTCGATGGATGCTAGTGATACCGCCCATTTTGAGGTGAGAGTACTGCGGACTACTGAGGATACTGCAGACGCAGATGACAGTGCTACAGAGTCAGCAGACACGTGCTGGGGAGCTGGCACGTCCTGAGATACCGGAGGAGGCCGGTAGTAGTTCATAGATTTGGTTATGTTGTATAGCCTACTAAGTATTACGGGTTACTCCCGGCTAGTAAGGCTATAGGATTTATTTTCATTTTGTAACCTAAGGGTAGTGATAATTTTGTAACCGAATCAGGTCATGTATGTTTCCAGATTATATATGGAAGGGATGTATTATGTCATGTCTGTAATCGAATGTATTATGAATGAATGTCGATTTAGCTACACTATTGTAAATTTCAATTTAGTTGTATATTTCACTATGCGATGTGATCTCACTTTATTTATTGTTATATGTCATGTCATTGTTATGATTTTATGAAATCTAACGAGTATTATATTTTCTTGTGATTTGAAGAAAATGGCACCAAAACAAACCACAAGATCAACACCAGCCACAACAACCACCCTCACTACTTCTGTAACTGATGAGCAACTTAAAAGACTGATCGACCAAGGCGTTGCTGATGCATTGGCAGCACGTGACGTTGACAGAAGCCGAAATGGCGAAGACAATCATGATTCATGCACGGGTGTAAGGAGACAAACTCCTCTTGCTCGTGAGTATACTTACCCAGACTTCATGAAATGATAAACCCTATATTTTAATGGTACTGAAGGAGTTGTCGAGTTGACTCAGTGGGTTGAAAGAATGGAAACTGTGTTCCGTATAAGCAACTGCTCTGCAGAAAACCAAATCAAGTTTTCCACGTGTACTCTTCTTGGAAGCGCTCTAACGTGGTGGAACTCCCACGTTAAGACTGTTGGTCACGATGTTGCTTATGCAATGACTTGGACAAACCTAAAAAAGAAGATGACCGACAAGTACTGCCCAAAAGGCGAGGTTAAGAAACTTGAGGGCGAGATGTGGAATTTAAAGGTTAAAGGTACCGATGTGGTAGGCTATAACCAATAATTTTAGGAATTGGCATTGATGTGTGCTAGGATGTTTCCTAAAAAGTCGGACAAGATTGAGAAATATATCAGTGGATTTCCTGACATGATTCAAGGAAGTGTAATCGCATCTAAGCCAAAAACCATGCAGGATGCAATTGAATTTGCAACTGAGCTGATGGACAAGAAGATCTGCACTTTTGGTGAACGACAAAGTGAAAACAAAAGAAAGCAAGATGATAACCAACAACAACAACAAAACAAGAGGTAGATCACTGGCAGGGATTATGCTGTAGGGTCTGGTGAGAAGAAACCTTATAGAGGATCTAAACCTCTGTGCTCAAACGAAACTATCACCATGACGGTCAGTGTGCTCCAAAATGCCACAAGTGAAACAGAGTTGGCCATCTGGTCCGTGATTGTAGGACTACTGCAAATGCCAACACTACTAACAACCAAAGGGGCACTAAGGCAGGTCAAAAAACTACATGCTTTGAGTATGGAGCTCAGGGACATTTCAAGAGGGAGTGTCCAAAGCTGAAGAACAAAAACCATGGTAACCAAGGAGGAAATGGTAAGGCTCCAGTAAAAGTGTATGTGGTAGGCCGTGCAGGGACAAACCTAGACTCAAACGTTGTTACGGGTATGTTCCTTCTAAACAACCGCTATGCTTCTGTCTTATTAGATACTGGTGCCGATAGAAGCTTTATGTCTACTGCATTTAGCTCCTAAATTGATATCACACCAACTACCTTAGATCATTATTATGATGTTGAACTAGCTAAAGAGAGAATAATTAGGTTAAACGCTATCAGTCGGGGTTGTATATTAAATTTCTTAAATCACCCATTCAACATAGACTTAATGCCTGTAGAACTTGGTAGTTTCGACGTCATAATTGGTATGGATTGGTTGGCAAAGTACCAAGCTATCATTGTTTGTGTCGAGAAAATCATTTGTATTCCCTGGGGAAATGAAACCTTGATTGTTCGTGGTGACGGAACCGACTAGGGAAACGAGACTCGTTTGAACATCATCTCGTGCACAAAAACCCAAAAATATTTGCCGAAAGGATGTCCTATCTTTTTAGCACATGTTACTACAAAGGAGACTGAAGACAAGTCGGAGAAGAAGCGACTTGAGGACATACTGATCGTTCTAAATTTTCCTAAAGTATTTCCGGAAGACATGCCAGGTCTCCCTCCGACTCGACAAGTGGAATTCCAAATCGATTTGATACCTGGTGCTGCACCTGTAGCATGAGCACCTTATCAATTAGCTCCATCTGAAATGAAGGAATTGTTGGACCAACTCCAGGAGCTTTCCGATAAAGGCTTCATAAGACCCAGTTCCACCTTGGGGAGCTCCGATCTTGTTTGTTAAGAATAAGGATGGATCATTTCGAATGTGCATCGACTACCAAAAACTAAACAAGCTGACAGTAAAGAATTGTTATCCACTTCCAAGGATTGATGATTTATTTGATCAACTATAAAGATCCAATTTTTATTTTAAGATAGACTTGCGATCAGGTTATCACCAGCTTCAAGTACGTGAAGAAGATATTCCGAAGATGACATTCAAAACTCGATATGGTCATTACGAGTTCCAAGTTATGCCATTTGGCTTGATGAACGCACCGACGGTATTTATGGATCTCATAAACCGTGTGTGCAAGCCATATTTAGATAAGTTCGTGATTGTCTTTATTGACGATATCCTCATCTACTCCAAGAACAAGAAGGAACACGAAGAACACCTTAAGGCAATTATAGAATTGCTTAAAAAAGAGGAATTGTATGCTAAGTTCTCCAAATGCAAATTTTGGATTCCCAAGGTACACTTTCTCAGCCACGTGATTGATAGTCAAGACATTCACGTGGATCTTGCCAAGATTGAATCCATAAAAGATTGGACATCTCCTAAAACACCAACGGAGATTCAGTAATTTTTAGGTCTTGCTGGGTATTACCGAAGATTGATTGAAGGATTTTCGAAGATCGCCAAGTCAATGACCAAGCTTACTCAGAAAGGAGTTAAGTTTGATTAGGGATAAGGCAGAAGCAACATTTCAACTGATTAAGTATAAGTTGTGTAGTGCACCAATTTTGGCTTTACCTGAAGGAAGCAAAGATTTTATTGTATACTGCGATTCTTCGATAAAAGGTTTGGGCGTTGTGTTGATGCAAAGAGAGAAGGTGATTTCTTATGCATTACGCTAATTGAAGATTCATGAGAAGAACTATACGACTCATGATTTGGAACTTGGAGCAGTAGTGTTTGCTTTAAAAATCTAAAGACACTATCTGTATGGGAACCAAGTGTACGGTGTTCACAAATGACAAGAATTTACAACACATTCTTGATTAAAAAGAGCTGAACATGAGGCAACGTCGTTGGTTAGAGTTGTTCAAAGATTATGATTGTGAAATACGTTACCACCCGGGGAAAGCAAACGTAGTAGTTGATGCCTTAAGCCGTAACGAACGTAATAAGCCATTACGGGTTTGAGCCTTAGTCATGACTATTGGTTTGAATCTTCCCAAGCAAATTCTGGAAGCTTAAATAGAGGCACAGAAACCAGAGAACATCAAGAACGAAGATGTAGGTGGTATGATCAGGAAGGATATACCGAAGGAGAAGTTGGAACCCCGCTTAGATGGAACTCTATGCTTAAATAGCAGGAGTTGGTTGCCATGTTATGGTGATTTATGGACTGTGATTATGCACGAGTCCCACAAGTCAAAATACTTTATTCGTTCGGGTTCTGACAAGATGTATCAGGACATGAAGAAGCTATATTGGTGGCATAGTATGAAGGCCGACATCTCCACCTATGTTAGTAAATGTTTGGCATGTGCTAAGGTCAAGGCGAAACAAAAAAGGCCATCAGGTTTGTTGGTGCAACCCAAGATACCTCAATGGAAGTGAGATAATATCACTATGGATTTTATCACGAAGCTTCCTAAGTCGTCACAAGGTTATGACACCATTTGGGTGATTGTTGACCGACTTACTAAATCCGCAATCTTCGTACCAATGAGGGAAAGTAATCCATTGGAAAAGTTGGCAAGAATGTACCTGAAAGAGGTAGTTACGAGGCATGGGATACATGTCTTAATCATTTGTGATCGCAACCCTAGGTTCGCATCAAATTTCTGGAGGTCACTTCAGAAGGCTTTAGGTACAAATTTGGATATGAGTACTGCATACCATTAACAAACTAACGGACAAAGCAAGAGGACTATTCAAACTCTCAATGATATACTGCATGCTTGTGTGATCGACTTTGGAATGGGTTAGGTTAACCATTTGCCATTAGTTGAGTTTTCATATAACAATAGTTATCACGCTAGCATCAAGGTTGCACCATTTGAAGCACTTTACAGTCGAAAGTGTCATTCACCTATTTGTTGGGCTGAGGTTGGAGAAGTTCAACTCACCGGTCCAGAAATAGTTCAAGAGACAACCAAGAAAATCATTTAGATCAAGCAAAGAATTCAAGCCGCCCGTGATCAACAAAACAGCTACGCCGATTTAAAGCGTAAGCCGATGGAATTTCAAGTTGGAGATAGAGTTATGCTCAAGGTTTTGCCTTGGAAAGGAGTAGTACGTTTTGGCAAATGGGGGAAGCTAAACCCCAGATATGTTAGACCTTTCAAAGTGTTAGAACAGGTTAGAGCCGTTGCTTATAAGCTTGAACTTCCGCAAGAGCTGAACAGGGTTCACAATATGTTTCATGTATCCAACTTGAAGAAGTGCTATGCCAATGAACCATTAGTCGTTCCGTTGGATGGACTCCACATTGATGACAGGCTTTATTTTGTTGAGGAACCAGTCAAAATCATGGATCGTGATGTTAAACGATTGAAACAAAGCCGTATCCCAATTGTCAAGGTTTGATGGAACTCTAGGAGAGGTCCTGAGTTCACATGGGAACATGAAGACCAATTTCAAAAGAAGTATCCGCACCTCTTCACAAAGACCGCACCGTCGTCAAGTGTCGCGTATTAAGCCTTAAGGACAAGGCTCACTTAACTAGGGAAGACTGTAACAATCCGTGTTTTAGGTCATTGTACGACGTTATATATTTCACTATATTTTTAGTCTCGTACGCGTTTGCTTTTAATTCTAATTGTTAAGTTAAATCATGCAAGCTAAAAATTATCATTGAACGTAAACGGGCATCAAACAATTAAATGTTTACGTCAAGCAAGTGTTAGATAATTATTTATAGGATAATTATTAACTTTGCACATTTTATTTTTATTGGTTACGTAAAAGTGTTTACGTTTCGCGATAAAATACGTTTAGGCATTCACGGAACCACCAAAACTTATCTACGCTTCAACAAATACCCATTATCATACCCAATACCCAAAGTTTTATAAAACTTCACTTATGTTACTCATCTAGGCCGAATCTTATGCATAAGAATTAAACCAAGACATACAAATTTCAAGTTATACCTTTGTACATTTAAACTACAACTTGTAACTACAAGTATTGCATGATATTTTATAAAAGATAAAAAATCAGCTAGTATTCCCTCCTTTAAATTTTCAAACACAAGGAAGTCCCAAGGGGACCAAGGGCACACCATTTACCAACTAGAGCTTGTACAACTATGGCTCATTAAACCTTAAGGACTTTTAACTAGCTTTTGACCAAGACTTTCCTAAATTTCCTCATCTTGTCATGGACTCCTAATAGTGATCTTGACTAGCCAAGTTGTAGTATATAAGGCTCATACTAGAATAGATAGCACACACGTCACATTTGCTTAAGTGAAAACAACATAAAATCTCTCTTCTCTCTCCTTCATAACCACGGCTAAACCACAACAACCTAAACAATCCATACAAAATTTATTTATCAAGTATACAAGTGATCTTACAATATATCTAGAATATACCAAGAAGGTTTGAAGGTTTAGTTAAGTATTTACAAGGGTTAATAAAAAAGGTTTAGGATTAGGGTTTCATTAGTTTTAGGGTTTTCTAAGTATTGGAAGCTTGGGTTTAGGGGGTGTTTGGCTAAGCTTATATGATGGGCTTATGAGCTTATTAGCTTATATATGTCGTATAAGCCCAAACTAAGTATTTGGCTAAGCTTATATGAGTAGGCTTATGAGCTTATATAAGGGGGTTTTGATAAGCCAAAAAAGTGTGGCTTTTTAAGTGGGTTGGGCTTATATAACATGTTACATTATGAATTACAAATTTACCTTCAATTATACTTAATCTAACATTAATATTTTTAACCCATGTCTCTTATAGTCATTTACCACTTTAAAATAAACCAAACATTTAAAGTTATAAACTTACCAAATATAAGCTAATCCAAACACTCAATGTGGGCTTATAAGCTTATGATATATAAGCCATAAGCCGCTTATATAACATAAGCCTAAGCCCAACTCATAAGCTTAGCCAAACACCCCCTTAATATCTAAACTAGGGTTTGGATATTGTTGTTCATCACCATACATCACATTAAGGTCATCTAAAACTCTTAAACTCTTTACATTTGTGATTTCATATGAATATTATGTTTATATAGTGAATCACCATCTAGAAATATTATTAACTTGTAAAATAGATTTTTACACTTGATTATGGATTGATATACTTTTACATATGTTATATGGATGTTAATATCATGTTGGAATGGAAGTATAAGTATTGTACAAGTGTTGGTTTATGTATAAAGAGTATATATAAACTAGTTACCTAAAAAGTGTACTTATTAAAGATTATGAACAAATAAGTATGTAGACTTGGTTATCTTGTGATTCTTAGACATATTTTTGGACTTATATATTAGAGGACTATAAATTTACACAAGGTTGTGTATTGATCACATTAGAGGACTTGTAGTAATTCACACATGCCAAAAAGTTATAAAAACAAGTTTTAAACACATTTTAACAAAAACATCAAAACTTTTTGTTTTAAATCGAAATATAAAGTGCTTATTTTATGTTTTTATAAAATACCACATCTCATGAGGATTCCAAATATTTAAGGAACTCGAAAATCTGATTTATAACGATGAAGTTATGTAATTTACGAGTTTTTAATAAAATATGTTTTTATAAAAATAGTTTTATAAAAACTCTACAACTTTCCAATCTTATAAAAATAAATTATTATTTTTCACAGAAGGAATTCATTTTTAGGATTTCAAAACCTAAAAAATCATAATTTTTTGATCAATAACGAAGGAGTTATGGATTTTTTTCATGTTTATGATAATTAAAGTTTATAAAAATAACTTTATAAATTATGAACAGTAAAAATCGCTATTCATCTCAGATACTTTTTGGAGAATACATTAGTTAGATAAAACTTTTAATTACGAAGACATGCTCGAAAGAATCGCTAAAATCGGAGTTAAAACGAATAAGATATGAAAATATAATATTTTGATACATCGTCTTAAAACGAATAAGATACGAGGTTTACGATAATTAAATTTATAAAAGTGCATGAACAGTAAAAATTGCTGTTCACCAGAGGGTTAAAAATATCAAAATGTAATATTTTGATACATCGTGTTAATATGAAAGCGTGGACATGAGAAACGTACGAAACAGACTTAAAACGAGAAAGTTATGACATTTTTACTAAGGAAATATTTATAAACGTTTTAACTTTATAAATATTATTTCTCAAATACAAAAAGATGGTGATGTTTCTATATAAAATTATATACGGTCTTTGTTATTTATAGTACTCATACGACCTATAATTAATTAGGTTGCATTCGGGCGTATTCGTGACGCATTTTTTGTTACTAATTTACGTTATCGATTCTCTCACTTAAGGTAAGTTCATAGCCCCACTTTTTAAATTTATAATGATTTACAAGTTTTGGGGTGAGAAACATATGCATGTTTTACAAATTGGACGCAAGTGAACATTTTACATTACGATTACGTGTTTGCCTAAGTAGCGATAACCCTCTGAGCCCATTATCATGAACTGTCAATTACTTGTTGTGAGCGTGAATGTTATAAATAGATCTATTTGGGATTGACATCCCCGTTCGGGTGAGTCATGCTCACTATGCCGGTATGCAGACAACGAACGTATACCATGTCAGATTTAGGATGTTGCATCATCACGGGCAATGTTGGCAGATTATATTGCAATTCTTACATGTCGAGCTTTAGTGTCATGAGCTTAGGGAAACGTAATTACATTTATTGATGTTTGCATCTGTTGCATTATCATGGGTAAATCTTGCAGTCCTACATTATACATTTTACAAACCTATGAATTCACCAACATTATTGTTGACGTTTTAAAGCATGTTTTCTCAGGAGATCAATGAGGTACAAGACAAGGGATACATTCATGGTCATTATTTTAGAAGTCATATGCATAAAAGATTTGGTTGCATTACATTTTGGGGATATATTTGTTATGGACTAAAATCTTTGTATTTTGAACAATGAACAAGTGAAGTTTTGAACTTATGTAACAACATTTTGTTAAATCCAATATCGGTTTTAAACGGCTTTTAATGGTCGTTCTTATATATATCTTATGCTATTGATATTGAACTTAATCGGTTTTAACTTAAGTAACACTCTCCACCCATATTCCGCTGCGACCCAATTTGGGGGTGTTACAGCGACCTAGACTATACGTACACATTAGTAACAACAAAATAGACATATATGTCTGCATTCGAACCTTAACTCGAGAAAGCTAAAGGTACAAATTATCTTGGGTATCAATAATGGTTACCCGAATTCCTAAAGATCTAAAGGCGAACCTCACATTTTTAAGGTGGAATTTTGAGGGTTTTTGTGCTCGTCATACACATTCCTATCTATGAGACGCTATTAATATTCGGTTTTCGTCAGTATGTGTCATAAATGTTTTTAAATTTGGGTCAAAATTACCTTTTTATGCTATGTTTTGATATATTACCCACCATTTTAAGGAACAAAGCAAATGGCAAATGAATGAATAGTTTCTAAGGCTTATTTCCCCTACACTTAAGTTGAACATTGTCCCCAATGTTCTATAGAAGTACACGTAAAAACAAATAAACGAAAAAGAAAACAAGGAAAAGAAACTAGTATTCCCCTGGTTTGCTCAATAATGGAGAAGAAACATGCGATAACTAGTTAAATCGTCCTCCAAGAGTCGTCTAATGAAAACATCCTAAGATATTTCAAGCTTCTTCTTGTTAAATATAACTTGTAATCAAAGACAAAGACAACTATACCAAGCATAAAATTGGTGGGATAGATAAATATACAATGAGAGTTTAGGGTGTCAACTCTATTAAAGCAGTAAAGATAGGATGAGAGTAATGATATAATTATATGTTTAAGCAGGTTTACAAAAGAATTATAAATTTTAAATATTGCACATTTTATTTTTCAGAAATACGTGAAAAAAATTCGAATTTTTACATAGTTGGAGACGCGACGCCGTCAGGATAAATCCTGACGCCGTCTCTAGCCTCTGTGAAAATTTCTTCTTCGTTTTTAATGAGAAATTTCCTACACGCAATTTTATTAGTCAAATCTGAAGAAAGCACTGCATAAAAACCTAGAATTAATCATAACAATCATACGACTCGAAACTGACGCAAATTAATCTAAACAATCTATTTTAAATGTTTGAATTTGGTTCTTAAAAACCAAATATTTCCCCTACACTTTTTTTGTTGCAAAATACCTTTGATTGCAAATAAGTCGAAGTTATAAACAAATAAAGCATGATAACAAAATAGTTCAAACATAATAAAACAAACAATATAGAATAAAACACATGACACTCCTAAATGCGGGAAATATAAATATTAGGTTGCCTCCTAAAAAGCGCTTTTCTTTATTTATGACTCTTGTAGCTAGAATCGAAGTCACACGTCCTTACGTGACTTTTCCTTCATCATCCAGAGTTATGTCATCATCCTTGTTGGTGTCCAATTCGCTCTCTTGATATGGTTTCACCCGTTGTTTATTTACAATGAATTCGTTCCCATCTTCATCGTACAGCTCAATTGCGCCATTTTTCATGTCCTTACACACCCAAAATGGTCCATACCATCTCGACTTCAGTTTCCCGGGGAACAACATTAAGCGTGAATTGAAGAGAAGTACCTTATCGCCTCTTTCATAATTAGTCAACGCTTTTATCTATTTATCATGCCATCTTTTTGTTCTCTCCTTATAGGAGATGGATGATTCATAAGCATCAAGCCTTATTTCGTCCAACTCATTAATATGTAAGAAATGGTTTGCCCCAGTTTTCGTAAGGTCCAGGTTGTAGTTTTTAATGGCCTAGTAGGCCTTGTGCTCTAATTCGACAGGAAGATAGCACGCCTTGCCATAGATTATTCTAAACGGGGTTATTCCTAGGGGGTTTTAAATGATGTCCGGAATGCCCATAATGCATCATCTAACTTTTGGGACCAATCTTTCCTGTTGTTTTCGATGGTCTTCTCAAGGATACGTTTTATTGCTTAGTTTATGTTTTTGACCTGCCCGTTTCTCTAAGGGTGATACGCGGTTGAGAATTGGTGAACCACTCCACACCTTTTCATTGCTTTCTCCATTTAGTAGTTTCAGAAATGAGTACCTCTATTACTAATAAGGGCCTTTAGTATTCCAAATCATGAGAATAGTCTCTTGAGGAAGTTTACTACGTTTCGAGCATCGTTGGTGGGAAAGGCATGAGCCTCTACCCACTTTGATATGTAGTCGATAGCTACCAGGATATATTTGTTTCCGTTTGATGAGGGGAAAGGTCCCATAAAGTCTATTCCCTAAAAATCGAATATTTCACAGACTTGGATGTATTTTTGAGGTGTTTCGTCCCTTGTGGAGATGTTTCCTGCTCGTTGACATGCATTACAAACTTAGACCAACTTATTTGCATCGCGGAAGATATGTGGCCAATAGAACCCAGCTTTGAAGTCTTTTCTTGCAGTAGTGGCAATGCCATGATGTCCTCTAGATGGTCCGCTGTGACATTGTCGAAGGATTTGTGCTACCTCATCTTCGGCTACGCACCTTCGTATGATTCGGCCAGCACACTGTTTGAATAGGAATGGTTCATCCCAAAAGTAATGCCTCGAATCGCTAAAGAATTTTTGCTTCTCTTGATGGGTGGATCGGAAGGGTAGTACTCAGCTAGCTAAATAGTTAACATAGTCAGCATACCACGGTTTGTTGTTCTTGTCAGAAATTGCCATTAACCGCTCTTCATGGAATAAGTCCCTTATTTCAGCCTTGGTTAGCTTTCCAAGGTCGGGGTTTTCAAGTCGGGAGAGATTATCAGCTGCTTGATTTTCAGCACCTTTCTTATCACGGATCTTGATATCAAACTCTTAGAGTAGCAGGATCCATCAAATCATTCATGGTTTTCCGTCCTGTTTTATGAAGAGATACCTCAGGGCAGAGTGATCCGTGAAAACAATTGTCTTGGATAAGACCAAGTATTGACGAAACTTGTCAATTGCGAAGACGACAGCAAAAAGTTCCTTCTGGGTAGCAGTGTAGTTCCCTTGTGCTTCGTTCATTGTTTTGCTGGCGTAGTGTATGGGCTTGAAATGTTTGTTGATCCTCTGCCCTAACACTGCTCTAACAACGTAATCACTTGCGTCACACATGACTTCAAATGGCAATGACCAATCTGGCTTGATCATGATTGGTGCCTGTGTCAGTTCACGTTTTAACTTATCGAATGCTTAGATGCATTCTTTGGAGAAATTAAATAAGGCGTCTTTAACTCGGAGCTGGGTCATTGGGCGTGCGATTTGTGAGAAGTCTTTTATGAATCTTCTATAGAAACCAGCATGTCCTAGAAATCTTCGAATGACTTTCACATTCGTGGGATATGGTAGTTTGGAGATTGCCTCGATTTTTGCTTTATCGACCTCAATTCCTGAACCTGAGACCTTATAGCCTAGGACGATTCCTTCTTTTACCATGAAATGGAAGTTTTCACAGTTTAAAACAAGGTTGGTTTCCTCGCACCTTTTTAGCATCTTTTTTAAGGTTTTTTAGATAGTGGTCGAAAGAACTACCAAAGACAGAGAAATCATCCATGAATACCTCCATGCTATCCTCGATAATCTCATGGAATATGGCTATCATGCAGCGCTGAAAGGTTACTGGAGCATTGCATAATCCGAAGGGCATTTGTTTGTATGCGAAGGTTCCGTCAGGGCAGGTGAATGTGGTTTTCTCCTGATCTTTAGGGGCGATAAGGATTTGAAAATATCCTGAAAACCCATCTAGAAAGCAGTAGCACTCATGCTCAGCTAGGCGTTCGAGCATCTGATCGATAAATGAAAGTGGAAAGTGATCTTTCCGAGTTGAGTTATTTAATTTATAATAGTCGATACACATGCGCCATCTAGTGACCGTCCTTTGCGGGATGAGATCGTCCTTCTCATTCTTTACTACGGTTATTCCTCCCTTCTTTGGGACAACGTGGACATGACTCACTTAAGGACTGTCAGAGATGGGGTAGATTAGTCCTACGTCAAGGAGCTTTATGACTTCCTTCTTTACTACTTCCTTGATGTTGGGGTTTACACGCCTTTGAGGTTGGACACTTGGTTTGAACTCGTCTTCCATGAGAATTTTGTGGGTACAGAAGGATGAGTCGATCCCTTTAATATCCGTAATACTCCAGGCGATCACCCCTTTATGGTTCTTAAGAACCTCGAGGAGCCAAGTTGTTAGGAACATGAAAGTGTCAGTCACTTCCATAGATATCATTAGATAGCTCGTTTAGTTATTTTTGGAACTTAAGTAGGCTTGTTAGCCCAAGGCCCATGAAAAGCCCATGAGCCCCAAGCACACACGTCATACTTAGGAAGTATATATGCCCTTTCCATGCTATGGAAAGGGTGTTGGTTGTTCATTTTAACACACACTTAATGCATTTTTATTTCATGTTTACTTTCTCTCTCTAAAGTGTTCATCCAACCTTTCTCTCTCTAGAAATACCTCTCTTTCCCTCATCAAGTATGTTATTAGATAATATTCAATTGGTATCTAGAGCCATGGAGTTGTATGCTTAGTTTTTGTGTTTGAGTTTGTTTTTTGTTTCCTAAACCGTAGCATTTTCTTGGTCTTTCTTTGTTTCGAAGCTTCTCATTACACTAAAATATCATTTACATAGATAAATTTGATCTAGTATCATTGGATATAGGTGTATAAGCTTTGATTCAAGAAAAACTCATTTTTTTCAACTTTAGTTATTGAAAAACCTTTTAAAGTACAATTCTTGATTTTAAATTTTTTGGCTTAAAAACCATAAATTTTACATTTTTAAAATACCTATAGGTTTTGTAATACTAGTTGTACAAGAAAATTTAGGAAAAATCTATCAAAAAAGTGTCTTTTTGTGGTTTTAAAATTTTGGGTTTCGAATCAGTATCAACCTATCTACTAAAGTTAGTTTCAACCAATCTACTCAAGAGCTAGTATCAACCGATCTTTAGAAGTTAGTTGGAACCGATCTACTCAAGTGCTAGTATCAACCGGTCTACTCAGTTAGTTGGAACCGATCTACTCAAGTGCTAGTGGAAACCGATCTACCTAATTTTTAGTTGAAACCGATCTACTAAATTTTTTAGTTGGAACTGATCTACTCAAGTGCTAGTGGAAACCGATCTACCTAATTTTTATTTGAAACCGATCTACTAAATTTTTAGTTGGAACCGATCTACTCAAGTGCTAGTGGAAGCCGATCTACCTAATTTTTAGTTAAAACCGATCTACTAAATTTTTTAGTTGGAACCGATCTACTAAATCTAGTTGGAACCGATCTACCTAATTTTGGTTCAAACCGATCTATTCAATTTTCAAAATTATACGGTTTATTTCTTTGATTTGTAAAATCTCGTAAAACATTAACTTGTTTTCCCGGTTTTGTCAAGAATTGTAAAATCCCGTATAAGTTTCAAGACATAAAACAAACAAAAGACAACTCATAACAACATAATTACTTTCAATCACCTTTCGATCAAACAGTAATCTTTTAACATACAAATTTCTCAATGATGACTCTTGCTGACAAAACGATTCTTTCGGGTGCTGACAACCGTCCACCTATGTTGGAAAAAGATATGCATGATTCTTGGAAAAGTAGAATGGAGCTATACATGATGAATAGACAACATGGACGAATGATCCTTGAATCCGTTGAAAATGGTCCACTTATCTGGCCTATGATTGAGGAGAATGGAGTGACTAGACCAAGAAAATACTCTGAATTGACTCCATCAGATGCAATTCAAGCTGATTGTGATGTCAAGGCTACAAATATCATTCTTCAAGGCTTACCACTAGAGGTCTATGCATTAGTTAGGAATCATAAAGTTGCCAAGGAACTTTGGGAAAGAATTCAACTTCTCATGCAAGGAACTTCATTGACAAAACAGGAAAGAGAGTGTAAACTATATGATGAATTCGATAAGTTTGTTTATAAGAAGGGGGAAACACTACGTGATTTCTACTTGAGATTTTCACTGCTACTCAATGACATGAACATCTACAATATGAAACTGGAAAATTTTCAAGTCAACACTAATTTTTTGAATACCCTTCCTCCTGAGTGGAGCAAATTTGTGACAGATGTCAAATTGGTTCAGGACTTGCACACAACTAATATTGATCAGCTTCATGCTTACTTGAGACAACACGAATTTCATGCAAATGAAGTTCGTTTAATGCATGAACGCAACACAGATCCGCTTGCTTTAGTTGCAACCCATCAGATGACCTAGTCTCCTTATCAAACTCATCAGAACTCATACCAAAACTCTCAATTTCAAACACAAGTTTCACTATATCAGTCTCCATAGTATGGATCACCTTATCAGTCTTAACAATACTCAACCAATCAACCATCAACACCTCTTTCAATCACTTATCCATCCAATGAGTATCAATCATCAGTTCACCATAACATTTATTCTCCACAACCATCCATCCCTCAATTGAAATATGCTCCCACAGTCAACCAACAACCACAACAACCTGAATTTCTCCAACTAGACTCGGGTCTAACTGTTCTAGTGTTCAAGGAAGGTGACGATCCCATTGATGCCATCAACCATATGATGTCATTCCTATTAGTTGTTGTCACATCTCGCTATCCTACCACCAATAACCAACTGAGGAATTCGTCAAACCCTAGGCAACAAGCTACCATGAATGATGGAAGAGTGACTTTACAACCAGTATAGGGGAGGCAAATTTATTTTGCTACAGGTTCCACTAGGACCTACACTCCAGGAGCAAATGGAAGCAATTCTGGGAAACAAAGGACTATTATTTGTTACAACTGCAAAGGGGAGGGACACATGTCCAAACAATGCACTAAACCTAAAAGGAAACAGGATGATTCTTGGTTTAAGGATAAAGTGTTGCTAGTACAAGCTCAAGCAAATGGTCAAATTCTACATGAAGAAGAGCTAGCATTTTTGGCAGATCCAAGAATTGCCAAAGGTCAAGCCACACAGACAGTCATTACTTATAATGCCACTTATCAAGCTGATGATTTGGATGCATATGACTCTGATTGTGATGAACTCAACACTGCCAAAGTTGCTCTCATGGAAAATTTATCTCACTATGATTCAGATGTTTTGCTGAGGTACACAATCTTGATAATATAGATAACAATATGATAAATCAAGGTGTGCAGACAAGGCTGTCTTCTGAATAGTAGAGTGTTGTGAATCATTTAGAAACTGAAATAACCATTGATAGCAATATCATTCCTTATTCTCAGTATGTGCATGAAACACAGCAGGCAGCTATTCAGAATTCAAACTCCTCTACACAACAAGATACCCTGATATTATCGGTGATAGAACAACTGAAAAGCCAAGTAATTAATTGCACCAAGATTAATCTGGACAATAAAAGTGTCAATGATACTTTAACTGTTGAGCTTGAAAGATATAAAGAACAAGTTAAAGTTTGAAAGAAGGTTAAAATGTTGATTTAAAAAGTAAAGATAACGTTTCAGATTCATGTGAATAGTCTGTCAAGATTAATCGTCTTAAACAAACTCTTTCTGAACAATTAAAAGAAAAAGAATCTTTAATGCAAACAGTTACTCTTCTCAAAAATGATTTCAAGAAAGAAGAATCTACAAACATTGATAGAGAAATTGCTTTAGAAAAGAAGATCAAACTACTGGATCATATTGTTTATAAAAGAGATCAATCAGTACAAACTGTTCATATGTTGACAAAACCATAGTTTTCTTATGACCATACCACTAAACAAGCTTTAGGTTTTCAAAATCCTTTCTATATGAAGAAAGCTCAGCAGTTGGAACCAAAGTTATATGATGGTAATGTCATTAAAAGCACTAGTGCTATTGTGATTCCTGACTCTGAAGAGACCCTAATGCTTGCTGAAGAGAGTCGTTTAAAAATGCTTTAAAAACAACAAGATCCAATGGTTTTAGAAAAGAAAGTTAATACCACACCAGTTGATTATGCTGCTCTCATTTACTTTCTCAAGATTTTGAAAAATGATTTGTTCCACAAATTGGATTATCTGTTGAACAAGCCTTTTGGTCTCTGAATTCTATGAATTCTTCATATCCTAGTCCTTCTTGTAGACCCACCAAAGTCGAGGTTCCAAAAGAACTTCCTAAAGTCAGCATGGTAAATACGATTTGAAGAAACTTAAACACCATCTTGCTGGTTTTGACGTGGTTATCAAAGAAAGAACCACAGCCACAACCATCACTAAGGGCTCGTAAGGGTTTGAACATACAAAAGCTTGTTTTAGGGATGAAATAATTCCATTTTTAAAAGCACTGAAGGACATATTCAATACATTCGATCAATATTTAATTGATGAACTTACCGAAGTCAAAAATGTCTTTCATCAAATGGAACAGGCTGTGGAACAACATCGTTTAGAGTCCAAAATGTTTGAAGTTAAAATGAATCAAGTTTTAAATGAGAACGAACGACTCTTGGAGCAAGTCATCAACAAAGATATAGTGAACATAATTATGAATTCTACTGTAGATAATGCTTCTGTGAATGTGCATGAATGTAAAAAGTGTCTCAAACATGAGACTGATCTTCTCAACAAAAAGGATTTTATTGAAAAAGAGACTTACGATAAACTGTTCAGAAGTTATACAACACTTGAAAAACATTGCATCTCTTTAGAAGTTGATACTCAACTTAATCAGGAAATTTTTCAAAGGGACAATTCTGTTTCAAATCAAAGTGCTCTAAATTTTAATCAATACTTTGAATTTAATGAATTGAAAGCTCAGTCACAAGAGAAAGATACGGTCATAAGGAAGTTGAAAGAGAGAATTAAATCTTTAAGTGGAAATATGAATGAGGATAAGGTCAAGAAGGACATAGAAGAGATTGAAACGATAAATATAGAATTGGATCATAGGGTGTCAAAACTTATTGCGGAGAAGGAACATTTGAAACAGACCTATAAGCAACTTTATGACTCGATTAAACCAACACGTATTTGATCAAAAGAACAATGTGATGCTTTAATTAATTAAGTTAATTAAAAGTCTGTGGAAATCTCTAATTTAAATGTAAGTCTTCAGGAAAAAGATTTAGTCATTACAGCTCTCAAGGATGAATTAAGGAAACTCAAAGGAAAAGATTTAGCTGATAATGTTGTTGCCAAACACAATATTGCTCTAGAAATGCTTAAAGTTGATGTGGAACCAATAGCCCCTAAATTGTTGAACAATAGGACAGCTCACTCTGACTACCTTAGGCACACTCAGGAACAAGCTGCGATTCTTAGGGAAGTAGTTGAACAAGGAAAATCCTAAAATCCTTTAAATAATTCCTTAGACTCTGCTTGTAAGTATACCAAACAAATTCAGGAGTTGCTTATAATAATCAGATAAACCTATGTTGCCTTATACAAGAGTAAAACCGTCTACTAGTGCTAGCGGATCACAGCCTTTAGGAAATATAAAGAAAGATAAGATTCAACGAACACCAAGTAGTACTCAGAAGAATAAAGTAGAAGCCCACTCTAGGACAGTTAAATCTAGTTTAAAAAATAATAATTATGTTGTGGAACCTAACAAAACTGAAAATATGCAGCATTCCAAGCTTAATGCGAATTCTGAACTTCTATGTGTTAAGTGTAATGGTTGCATGCTTTTTGATAATCGTGATTTATGTGTTCTTAATTTTATCAATGATGTGAATGCTCGTGTTAAATCTAAATCTGTTAAGAAAAGTTTAAAGAGAAAAGTTTAGAAACCAACAGAAAAAGTGTTCACAAATATTGGATACAATTGGATATCTACTGGTCGGACCTTCACTATAGTAGGAAATGTGTTCCTTTTAACTAGGATTACCACAACTGCTGAAGTGCCTCCTAGGAAACCAACTGCTCCAGAAACTGATACACTTAAGCCTGTAGTAACATTGGTTTACTCAAGGAAACCTAGGAAATCTACAACTAATATTCCTGTTAGCAAACCTAAGATTCTTAAATCTATATCTGCTAACAACAAGGTACCCAGTAAATTTTGGGGATCCATAGTTTCTGATGTTCCATCTTCCTCTCTTGATGAATGCAGGTCGTCCAAATTATTCTCTGGTATTTGGACTCTGGCTGCTCCAAGCATATGACCGGAGATCTCTCTTAGCTCACCAATTTTGTGAGCAAATTTTTTGGTACAGTTAAATTCGAAAATGATCACGTGACAAAGATAATGGGATATGGTGATTATCAGATTGGGAATGTTAAAATCTCAAAGGTTTACTATGTGGAAGGACTTAGACACAACTTATTCTCCGTTGGGCAATTCGGTGATTCAAACCTTGAAGTTGCTTTTCATCAACACAACTGCTTCATTCATAATCTAGAAGGTGTTGATCTATTGACTGGATCTCGAGGCAATAATCTGTATACACTGCCCTTGGAGATATGATAGCATCCTCTCATATATGTCTCTTGTTAAAGGCCTCAAAGACTAAGTCATGGCTATGGCACCGACGTCTGTCTCATCTGAACTTTGGGGCAATCAATCATTTAGCTAGACACGGTCTTGTTCGAGGTCTCCCTAAGCTAAAATTTAAAAAGGACCATATGTGTTCTGCGTGTGCAATGGGCAAAAGCAAGAAGAAACCCCACAAACCTAAATCTGAAGACACCAACCAAGAAAAACTTTATCTTTTACACATGGATCTTTTTGGCCCAATGCGTGTCGCAAGTGTTAATGGAAAGAAGTACATCCTCGTCATTGTCGATGAATACTCTCGATTTGCATGGGTAAAGTGCTTAAGGTCAAAAGATGAAGCTCCAGATTTCATAATCAAGTTTCTCAAGATGATCCAAGTGTGGCTTAAGGCACCTGCTTGTAGAATCAAAACAGATAATGGAACTAAGTTTGTTAATCAAACTTTACGTGAGTACTATGAGAATGTTGGCATCTCTCATGAAACATCTGTTGCTCACTCTCCACAACAAAATGGTGTCTCTGAAAGACGTAATCATACGCTAATTGAAGCTGTCCGCATAATATTGATTTATGCAAAAGCTCCGTTATTCTTATGGGCAAAAGCAGTTGCTACCGCCTGTTACACCCAAAACCGTTCCATCATACGTCTTCGTCACCGAAAAACTCCATATGAGCTTTTACATGAAAAACTTCCCGACTTATCATTTCTCCATGTATTTGGTGCACTTTGTTATCCGACAAATGATAGCAAGAACTTGGGCAAGTTACAACTGAAAGCTGATATTGGTATTTTCATTGGCTATGCACCCACAAAGAAAGCATTTTGAATTTACAACCGATGTACCAGATGAATCATTGAGATAATTCATGTAGATTTTGATGAGCTAACAGCTCTGGCTTCTGAACACAACAATTTAGAACCCGCACTTCATGAGATGACTCCTGCAACAATCAGGTCAGGACTCGTGCCAAACCCTCCTCCTTCAACATCGTTGATACCACCTTCAAGAACTGATTAGGATCATTTGTTTCAACCACTGTTTGATGAATTACTCAATCCTCCACCTAGTGTTGATCTACCAGCCCCTGAAGTAATTTCTCCAATTGCTGAAGTAGTAGCTCCAAAACCGGCTGCATCAACCGGTTCACCTTCCTTAACAACTGTTGACCAAGATGCACCATCATCTAGTAACTCAAAACAACACTTAAAACTCAATCTCTTGTCATTTCTAACGATGTTAAAGAAGAGAATCATGACTTAGATGTTGCACACATGAATAACGATCCATACTTTGGCATTCCAATTCCAGAAAATGACTCTAAAGCATCTTCTTCTTCAGACGTTATTCCTACTATTGTGCACACTGCTGCTCCTAACTCAGAACATGTTAACAAATGGACTAAGGATCACCCTTTAGACAAGATCATCGATGAACTCGAAAGACCTTTTTCCATAAGACTCTAACTCCATGAACAAGCCTTAATTTGTTACTACGATGTTTTCTCACATCAGTTGAACCAAAGAATTATAAAGACGCATTAACTCAATCATGTTAGATTGAAGCAATGCAAGAGGAGCTAAATGAATTTGAACATCTTGAAGTCTGGGAACTCGTTCCTCGTCTAGATAAAGTGATGGTTATTACGTTAAAATGGATCTACAAGGTGAAACTTAATGAATTAGGAGGAATTCTGAAAAACAAGGCTCGATTAGTTGCACGTGGTTACCGTCAAGAAGAGGGAATTGATTTTGAGGAATCTTTTGCTACAGTGGCAAGACTTGATGCTATTCGAATTTTTCTCGCATTTGCTGCTCACATGAATATGATCGTCTACCAAATGGATGTTAAGAGGGCATTCTTGAATGACATTCTGCGCGAAGAAGTTTATCTCATCTAACTGGACGGGTTTGTGGATAAAGATAATCCTAATCATGTATACAAGCTTAAGAAGGCTCTCTATGGGTTGAAAAAAGCTCATTTTGCATGGTACGATCTATTGTCGAAGTGTCTACTCTCTTAGGAATTCTCTAAAAGAACCTTGGATCCCACATTGTTTATTAGAAGACAAGGCAAAGATATTCTCCTAGTACCAATCTATGTTGATGATATAATCTTTGCATCTACTACACCTGAACTATGTGACCAATTTTCAAAAATAATGTGTTCAAAGTTTAAGATGTCGATGACGAGCAAAATATCATTTTTTTCTAGGACTATAGATTTCACAGTCCCAGAGGCATCTTTCTAAACCAACCAAAATATGCTCTTAAATCTTTGGAAAAATATGGTATGGAATCTAGTGACCCCGTGGATACTCCCATGGTGGAGAAATCCAAACTGGATGAAGACCCATAAGGGAAAGCCGTTGACCCTACACACTATCATGGAACGGTTGGCACCCTTTTGTATCTTACAGCCAGTAGATGAGACCTAACATTTGTTGTATGCATGTGTGCCCGGTATCAGGTAAAGCCTACCGAAAATCACATACATGCTGTAAAAAGAATCTTGAAATACCTAAGAGGAACCGTTAATAGGGGACTCTGGTATCCAAAGGATACTTCTATTGCTCTAACAGCTTATGCAGACGCTGATCATGCGAGTTGCCAAGATACTAGATGAAGTATATCTGGATGTATGTAATTATTGGGAGAAAGGCTTGTTAGCTGGTTATAAAAAAGGCAGAAAAGCGCTGCGATATCCAGTACAGAAGTTGAATATGTAGCCCTATCTGGCTGTTGTGCTCAAGTTCTTTGGATGAGATCACAGCTTACCGACTATGGCATTGGATTCAATAAAATTCCAATGTACTGTGATAACAAAAGCGCTATTGCCTTATGCTGCAACAATGTTCAATATTCTCGATCAAAACATATTGACATCAGATTCCACTTCATAAAAGAGCAAGTTGAAAACGGAGTAGTAGAGCTTTACATTGTCAATACGGAGTATCAACTAGCGGACATCTTCACTAAAGCCCTTAGCAGAGAAAGAATTGAATTTCTTATCAACAAGCTGGGAATGCAAAGTTTTACGCCGGAGACCCTGAAACAATTGGCAGATGAACCCAAAAAGATTTTCATTTTCTTAAAACTTTTAAAAGACAAAATACAAAATTAAAAAATGAGAAAAATATAAAAAGAGGTTTCAATGGCATGTCTTTTACAAATGATAATATTTACGTCCCTAGAAAATTCTTATCCAATAAACACATATTGTCAAATTAAAGTTCGTGCAAAAGTTCAAATGTTTATTCAAACATTCCAAATGGGCATGCTATTATTTCAGATAGCAACTCGTGTCATCATCCTAAAAGGCAAGTATTTCAAAATGTAAAACATGTCCTCATAACATGAATTTATTCTCGTGCATGGTCTAACTTTATGACCATGCCAAAGAGCGTTGTGTTTACTTTGCAACACAACCCGTGCTTCCTATATACAAATTAATGTACGTATCAGTGCATTTCTTTGTCAAAATAAGAGAAATCTTATTGTTATTGGTAAAAAGTTGTCTTCACAATGAATCAGTGTTGTCAGTAATAACAAAAAGATTTTCAAAGACAATTCGACCACTCAAACAATGACAACAGCTCTTTAAATAGAAAACAGGTCATTATTTGAGGGGGAGAAATTTTCATCAAATAATCTTCTAAAACGATCTTTTAAATTAAAGTCAGCTGAATAAACGAATAATGTTTTGGATAATGACAGATAACATTTTTAAGGGGAGTTAATTTATATTAACTATAAGAGCTTTAGATGTCATTTATTTCAAACTTTAGGGACTTATTTGCAATTTAAGACTTAGTTGATTCTTACGGAATAGATTTAAGCTTATCAATTCTTCGAACACGATATCTAGTATATGTGCGTACTAGGTTTTGCTTATTCCGATGTATCAAAAGCAGCAAGGGGGAAGGAATAGATATACAAGAAAGATAATAAGTACACGTGATAGAATTCATACCCTATTCTAATTTTAGGCCATTCTAGGAAGACAAATGTCATAACCGCAAAGAAAATTAGTGTTTTAACTTGTTACTTTCGGGTGCACTATTTCATCCACATAGGGGAAGAGATATCTTATTATTTTTTAGTATACATCATTTGAGTTCCCAGGGGGAAGTGTTGGGAGAATAAATATTTAAAATGTAAGAAGAGCTCTTTCTGATTCAATTAATGTTTTACCTAATCAGTTAATCACTAACCTTATTTTTAAAAGGAGTAGAATTAGTTGGCAAAAGAAGTACACATAGGTTTGATACGTATGATGATTCCTTAAGTTAGTCAGTATTCTGCAGAAAGAAATGAGTACATTCGGGACTTAGTTTGACTAGTGTTTATCATTTTGATTTAAAACAATACTACTTAAAGGGAAATAATTGTGGCATCCGGGACTTAGTTGACTTTGGTGTTATAATTTTTATCATCACAATCGTGTAAGGAGAAATACGAACATCCGGAACTTAATTGACTTTTGTGTTACTGTTTTGAATTAGTTGTGTACTTCGCATATTTGGGCTTTATACATCAAGACTGCTTGATGCGGCTTGCACATCTGTGTTGAATCAACTCAAGAAAGGATTGCCGGTTTGGGGGAAAGCTAAGACAACTTCCAAAAGGAGATTATCGAGACGGACTTTATATTGCTGACGATGGATAAATAACTTTGGTCATTTTCGGTTTGAACATATTCAGGTCCTATCTCATACATAGTTTTGTGAATATATATATGTAGTGTAGACTTGAAAATGGTGAATATAAGTAGTGCTTGAGTATAATTTTTTCAAGAATTTCTTAGTAAATTCAAAATCTTTCAAAATTATCGTACTCATCACTATCTTATATACCCTCAAATATTAAGGGGGGCATTAAAATGTTCCTTATATGGCTTGTTAATAATTAGACATTCTTTCCCTGAAAGCAGTTATATTTGAATCAATTGATATCCAAAATATCAAGAGATTTAATATTTTTGATAAGGGGAGAAAATGTGATTAAAATATATGGCTAATAATGTGATTTTTAAGATCTCAAGTGTACGCTTTCCCATATATGTGCTAAACTCTTTCAATTAATCGATGCACATATTAAGGGAGAGCACATGGTTACGTGATTAGCAGAAATGTGGATGTACCAAAGATCGACCATTTAATTTACTGTATTGGAGTTATAAGGTGGTTAAGTTTAGGTATTCATTCCCATGATCCAGCCAGAACTCGAGGGATCTACCCAGGGATATTCCACTAGATAGTGTAGTAGTCCTTAGGTATGAAAAAAATGAGTAAAAGTGAGAATAAGGGAAAAGTTTCGACTGAGATGGAGCTAGTACTGGAACAAACCCAACAAGGTACTAGTTATGAAGTCTCGATAAGTGCTGAAGGGGTTGAAGAATTAAAAAGAAAAGTTAAGATAAAAGGTGAAAAGAAAGAAGCCCTCCTTATACTTAGGCATAAATCGGGTCAATACATCTGCTGTCAAGAATCACAAAGATGATTGCTGACATTGAAGACTGACATCATGGACCCAGTGATGCAAAGCACAACTCTCCTTAGCCACTCAGAATCTCTCAAAATATTAATGTTTCATTTCTCATGGAGATTACACACATTCTTATCAACCTCCTTGAAAAGGTGGCAGTCTGCTCCAGCCTCCGATCACTAAAACCAAAGTGCACTATTAAGTCTAGAGCCAAAAGAGATCATCCATAAATCTCATTAGGAAACCTGTCAAAATTATGCTTGCTATCTCACACAATGTGAATAACGAGAAATATATTAAAGAGTCCTGCGCATTATCCTTGTGATTTTGGCAGAACATCCGAGTGATATTTAAGTATTCACAGTGAAGATAGAAATCCTGCTTGAGCCAACATCAAACAAATTCATGGTAGGTGACTTGTGCGATTCTATACGAATCAAGCTTGTAACAACTGGAAAGAAACGATGATGCGATTCTATATGAATCAAACTTGTTCCAAGAAATGAATTGACAGTTGATGATGAATTTTTGAAATGATTAACACTCTCGATGTGCTACAAAAACACTTTAGCAAGTGACACATCGATTGATTTTCAAATCGATTTTTCTATTCAATCGGTGAGACTTCGTCTTGCTGGTTTACTTATACCGTGTTGTCTGCTTTGAGACGCTCCGGTCATGAGAATGGGTAGTGTAGCTGCGAAACCCTATCAAGGAGATTCTTCGGAATTCTACCTGATCATAGGCAGTATGTATACTAATTAACGCGAAACCGTGGTTATTGCAATTGTATTCAACGAAGTGACAAAGACACTCTTATCCATATCTGTTGATTATCACTAACCTAAACCTGGTACTCCTGACGATTGGTGCAGCTGATCCCTGACGAGTCATGATTCATAGCCACATACATCATGAAAGCTCAAGTACATGTTTCAAAGACTTCTGCTATTCTAATATTGTACGTCCTACTTGAAGCGACGAAGTGTTAAAGTTAAAGAACCTCAAGAAAGATGCATAAATTAAAGCTTTTCAAGTTAACATATCAAGAAAGGTATGAGCATGTCGGTCCAAAAGTCACAAGTTCACAAGATGGCCAAGTTTATGAGAAGGCGAAAAGAGATTATGCTTGGTTGATGATCTCAAGATGCTCAAGATCACATATTCACAAGAAAATGAAAAAGAAAAAGAAGTATGCGAGCATAAGAATGAAGACCTTCATAGTATGCTAGGTTTAAGCTTTTGTAAAATGGAGTGACCTCACTTAGGGGGAGATTGTTAGGAATACGAAAGTTTCGATCACTTCTATAGATATCATTAGATAGCTCGTTTAGTTATTTTTAGAACTTAAGTAGGCTTGTTAGCCCAAGGCCTATGGAAATCCTATGAGCCTCAAGCCCACACATCATACTTAGGAAGTATATATACCCTTTCCATGCTATGGAAAGGGTGTTGGTTGTTCATTTTCACACACACTTAATGCATTTTTCTTTCATGTTTACTTTCTCTCTCTAAAGTGTTCATCCAACCTCTCTCTCTCTAGAAATACTTCTCTTTCCCTCATCAAGTATGTTATTAGATAACATTCACAGGCTTTTTCGACGGTAGATAATGCGGATGTGATGACTACTGGGATTTGGTTGTTTTCCTGGAGGAAAGCGTACTCAAGGTGTTTGGGTAATTCCTTCAGTTCAAGTTTGGGTGGTTCAACGCTTGACGGTTTTAATCGATTTTCTAGGGCTTTCCATTTGAGTGGTTCTACCGGATCTATCCTCAGGTAGAAGGAAACTATATGCACCTCGTTAGAATCTTCCTCTTCTTCTTCTTCAGTGTATTTTCCGTCATGATTTACTGTGTCGACCCATTGTTCTTGGACCAGTTTAGCTATGTAATTGACGCAGTATAGGTAATTGTCACAGGAGTGTTTGGATTTCATGGATTTCCCAATGTTGAAGGTGACGGTTTCACTTTTTGACTCTTAGACTCACTTTTGGATTTCATGGATTTCTGAGAAACATTAACAAGCGAACCTTGGTCATAAAATGTTAACATAAAACTTATACAATGAGCAATTATAACATCCGATCATATCAATTAGGATATAATTAGGTATATTTATTTACCTTAGGTCTCAGGTAGAAGGGTGCGCGTTCGTTTGGGTTGCCTACTTGTTGTGATTTGTCGTGAAGTCAACGATTGACCTAACTTTTGAGGTGAGTTTTTCACATCCCCTTTTTCTTACATGTTTTAAATGGTTTGAGGTGGAAAGCATGATGTGTCGTTTTTATACTCTTACTTGAAGTAATGAATCTTTTGGAGCATATTTGAACTTGAACTTGTTTTGAACGTCTGGAACTTGATTTGAACTTGTCGAATTTGGAAGCGTGTTGAACTTGGAACCTTGAACTTAATATGTATGTTGTTGTATGCTTGGAATCCGTTGCTACTTTTAACTCATTTTCACCATAAACGGGATTGAGACGTTAGTATTTATGGATAGCGCTATTAGGATATTATCCCCTCCTCACTCCCCGCACAAGGGTGCATAGTACTAAGTGTTTGTGTCACACTATATAACTAGAACTTGATTGGATGTTGGAACGGTTAGGCTGAATACGTTTAAGTAGTGTCTCGCATAATCACTATAGCATACATATATGATATGTGTGAAAACACATATCCATTTTATATCAAAATAAACCCAATAAAGACCAAAAACATAATAAAAATGGCAAAGATATGCTTGTTTTTGTGTTTTGTATGTGCAGGTACGGATAAAGCAAAAACCATAAGAAAACGGTTAAAACCGGGCAAACACGAACACAAGGAACGGAAGAACACAAAAGAAGCCGGGAATTCAAAGCCAAAGTCAAAAAGTCAAACCCACTAGAAGACAAAAATCCTAAAATTACAATATTAGTCCGTAAGCCTAATGGGCAAAAACCTATCAAAATCATACCCGGATCCAAAAATAATAACCATAAGCCCATAACCCACAAATGCTAAGTCCAATGACCAATA
>BQNB010069945.1:0-33312 GCA_026074375.1 Tanacetum coccineum
TTTTTTTATTTAATGAAAATCTTTAGTTTACATTTTTAAGAATTAAAATTTGTTTACTTGCTTAATTGTCATTATTTGTTGCTTCTTAATTAGTAGTAATAGCTTATCCAAAATATCTTTGTTCCATTCAAATCAGGATCCGAACCTAAACGTGGTTTCAATTTCACTAGTCATTGGGGAAACGACCCGGGTGATCATACTTGCCCGGTTTAATACGTATTCTATATATATCTTTGTGAGTGGATTTATCCAAGAGTTACTTGGGGATTTCCTTAATTTCTCTATAAGTATATTATTTTATATGTATGTAAAACTACGAATCAATGGTTACGCGCACCGAGTGAGAAGCTGAAGAAAAGTCTAACTTAAAGACTTCGCTGTAAACAAAAGTCCTTCCCGGGAGACAACCCAGAATGTTATTTATTTTTATCGAGTTTGTTTTTCCAGACATCAATACTGCGTATCTGCTCCATACCATACGGCGTATTGATTATCTGGACATTATCAGTCTTTACTTTTTATGCACTTTAAAAACATTATTGTCAGTTCTGGTAATACGGCGTATTCATGCACATGATACGACGTATTCAACAGACCGACTCATATTTAGTTTCTTTAGTTTAGTTTAAATTAGCCGTAGGTACCAAGATAGGAATACACGAGTTTTCCTATATTTTATACAGGACCTCGTGAAATAAATATCAACGAATATTGGTGGAGAATTTACAAATCTGGAGATCTTGAAGTGTTGGAGTCTTGAAACTTCAAGGGCGGATAGTTCAACAAACCATTCTTGCTATAAAATAAAACAGTGGAGAATCTACCGAGGCAAATATCAGGGAGTTTTCATTCTAATTCTTGTAATTCCTGTATTTACATGTTTTATCTATACAACGGGGCATTGTATTATTCAAGTGGAGGGATTGACGTTAGAATGTTTACTTGTCCTATTTTCCCAATAATATGCTTATAATTTGTTATGCTTCAAATTTAAAAAAATGTCAAGCATAATTCTGTGAAATTACATGTTACATAACACTCACACAATAACCTTGATAGATATGTGAGGATTAACTATCCGTTTCCATATGTTTACCCAAATTCCATAAAACTATGAGTGTGCATGTGATGTAGTAAACTTTAGAACTTGGCTTGGTATATCTATTCAAGATCACAGTGATAAGTACTATAGATTTAGATGGAGTAACTTGTTTAAACTGGTAAATTTTAGGATTACACCTAAACCGCCTTTACCATCGTTGCTTATTACTCTACTACTACACTGGTACGAGTCTTTAATGTCTTATACCCGTATAAAACCCTTTGTTTACTTCTCATTTTTAAGGTAAGTTACCCCTAGAACAACCCATAGAGCCACAAATCTTTAGAAAACTACTCCATTATTTGTTTTGTTACCACATTTTTACACCTTAAGCCTACCTGTATAGATTTAGTTTTATTTTATAGTTAGCTTGTTGCTTAAAGTGTAAAGTTTTGTAATTTCCTGAGTCTTGTGATATTTTTGTAAACGATTGGAAGACAAAATTTGCACATCACAAATGGGAATGTATATTATAGTCAAAACTCATGTATTTTTACTACCATCGTAATTATTGGTACATCCGAAGAACGAAGAATTATCGAAGGAATTATCAGGAATTATTATGATCGTGAAGATGGTGAAACTACACCGAGTTTCGTAGTATAGTGTTAAAAAAAAGATTGTAAAAATTAGAAAAATAGCAACAAAAAAGAGAAAGAAAAGTTTGAAGATAATCGTTTCGCAACTACCGAAGGAATTACACGAATGATCGATTATTCGTTGATACAAATCGACGATGTAGAGTATTGTATAAAGTGGAAGATATCGCCACTTGCCTTGTAAAGTATGTAAAGTATGGGATGTTTGGGAAGTTGACCGTTACGGGAACGCCAACTTAGGTTGTTGTTTTTGATTCATGTCAATACCGTTTGTAAATTGTTGTGTCTTTTTTCTGGTGAAGATCGGAAAAAGTTGTTCTAGCAACTTGTATTTTAGACTTAATCTATTTGTTTTGTAATTTTTATTTAACAACAATTTAATTCCCTTTCCTAATCATTAACCATGGGTTTTACGCGAATGAGGATGTGATCGAGCGTGCATGTCTATTCCATCGTTACGGCCATGTATGCATGTCTCAGCTGCCTTGTTGGTTTATTACTATTGGTGAAAGTTAGAAGATCCATACCCTATATTACTCTACTATTCCTACTCTTTAGCTTATTCGATGGTGGGTCAGTGTTCAGTCACATTGTGTCTTGTCCCGTCGTTTCGAGGTGTGTATGTTACTGTGGTCTTTGTCGCCCTCCTGGTTTATTGGTAGGCGATAATGATTAGTTAGAGTAATCTACCCTAATCCTCTCATACAAAGCCATATTTACCTTTATAAACTTGTTTTACTCTTTAGCTTATCTGTGGTGATGTGCTGTATCCTTGCCAAGCCTATGATAGAATACTCGTCATTACAGTACCGAGCAATTAAGCGAATTTGTTACTTGTTTCCAAATTAGATTGTTGAGTGATTTGAGTGTTTTCATCTTCTATATAGTGAGGTGTTTGGTTGTGTTAATTGTCAATAGATCATAATAAATGCTTTAACGGAAATTATCTATAGGGATACATTTTTAATAAACTTTCTAATAGGATACTTGAGAACAAGTGGATTTCATAAAGGGGTGGGGGGATATTTGATAACATCAAATAACTTCTATTTTATAGCATCATTTATCCCATGTAATTAACCCATTTTGTATAATTATTGCAAAGAATTGTTACTTAATCGTTTATATTTAAGAATTGCAGTAATTATGGAGTACTTGGTGAATATTAGCAAATGGCGCGCATTCTGGAGCTTAAATGAAGATATTTTGAAGATTAATGTTTCTGACAACCAATACGTCGTATCCATCAAGGAAGATACGGCGTATCCGTGCCTGCACTCACCAAAGACCACAAAGGAAACAAGCTCAATACGTCGTATATAGAGAAGCTTAATATGCTGTATTCAAGATATAGTATGTAAATATTCTGGAAGATATCAAACGTGGTCTCTACTCCAAGAAACTCCAATACGCTGTATCCAATCCCTTGGATACGCTGTATCGAACCGACTTCCAGACCCTATAAATACAAAACTCAAAAATGAGTTTTAGGTGTGCTAAATCATATTCTCGATACCTAAACCACAAAAGTCGATTTTCAGAGGAGAAAAAGAGCAGAAGAGGTCTTGCAATGTCATTCCTATCTTAGAACAGACAACAATGGCAATTTCTTATACTTTTGTAATCGTTCAGTTTTTGGTATCATTCGTTAACTCAGTTAGTTTACCTTGGCTAAAACAATTACTCTTGTATTAATTATGATGTTTGAAGGCTAATACCTTCGGGTATTAGCCGTTATTATGAAGATTTGAATGTTTGGTTTTGTTTATATCTCGATTGCTTAATTTATCGTTGTATGCTTATTTATGTTTATCAATTTATACTTGTTTACGTGCTTTTGTATGCGACCTATCATTTAACTGGATCTAATGATACGGACCAAGTAATCTAGATGCCGGGATAGCTATCCATATAGTAATTTATACATCTAGAATCATAGGATCACAAGTATTGTCCTTCTAAAATCGTGCTAATGATACGCTGCTGGCTTAACTAGTTTACGGAAACTACCTTTGGTTTATTGAACATGTTGACTAGTAGGTGAATCTAGATAATTCAACAAGTAATATTCTGATTCCATTGGATAGTTGGACAAGTGGACTACTAGTGTATAAATTACCATTAAGCAGTAAGTGGGTAAAGTCTCTATGAGCTAGGGTTTAACAAGATCACCATTGCTTTAATCCCTAAGATAGATTATAATCAGAAAATAAGGATGCTTTATGCGGATGCTTTAATTGTGACATAATTAATGTGTCTAGGTCTTAGGATGAAGTCCCGCCTAAGTCTAAGAATGATATACCTCTTCGAGATAAGTAATCATTGCACTGAATAAACAAACCAACTTCTAATCGAATTAATGAGGGCTAATACAGTTTTTTATCATAAGGATTGACCGCTCTTTTATCTTCTGTTAATTTACCCTGCGTGGGTTAAAGTTTCTTGAATTGATTGTAGTCACCAACCAAACCCGTGCCAGTCTCTCAAGCTGAAACCCCCCTTTTACCTGTTAGAATTAGGATTAGAACTAACATAGGATTATCATAGGTTTGACTTAGATTAGAATTAACTTAGATTAGACAACCAAAATATAAATAAATTAAGAGATTTAACCTCGCTTCAAGTGTTCGACATCCTACTTACCATGAATCTACCACCGACCGGGTACATTGCCCGTTAAAGTGTTATTTTTTGTTAAGTTGGCAAAATATAAATTTAAAACTTAAATCATAAAATTATACACCACACAACGACACATCAGTCGGTGACCAGGTTCACCAGAGTTAAAGCATTTTAAACCACTACTTCCAACCCCCTTAGAAACTGGTCCAGTATTGCCACCACCCATTTTTGTTTGATTGGGAACAAATCAAGAAGTCACGTTACCCGAACCAGAACTACCTCCTGTTATTGCAGGAGAGGATGAACTTCTAACCCATCGGTTCTGTTTTTCAAAAGCTAATGCACGTTGATATGCATCAGAAAGTGTCACCGGATCAAAAATGTTAACAAAAATCTAGATTGGACTCTTAGAAACACCAATGTAATGAGAGACACAGTTGATCCTCGGTTCTTGAATTCATTCCTTGATAATTAGTTGGTAAAATTTGGTTTGTGTAATCTTCACAGACTTGGTCCAATTTTTTCAGAATTTTTTTAACCGTTTGTACATTCAACGTTGGTGTTATGAGGAATAAAGATGGCCCTCAATAAATTCTTCATCTTCCTCAAACTGGTAACTCTTGAATTTCCAACCCTCTCTAGTCAGTTTCAATTGTTGCCACCATGCGGATGCCCTACCACGTAGCTTGGTAGCGATCAATGAAACCCTTTTGTTTTTCAGGAACCTCTTTAAATTCAAACACCTCTTCAACTGCACAAGCCATCATTGAACCCTTGGTTAAAAGTAATTCCCGTCAAACTAAGGGAATATTGACTCTCATTCACGATTCTCAAACACCTATTATCTCCTTGTGATTGTGCTCTTGGGTTGGATCCAATTGTTATTAAAAGGATGATCTGGTCACCCTCAAACCCCACCCTCAAGGGTTTTCTGACTCTTCACCTTCACTTCCTCGACAGTTACGATCCCCACTGTAACACCCTTAAAATGGGTCGCAGCGGAATATGGGTCAGAGAGTGTTACTTCATAGATCAACATCACAAGATATGAGAACGACCTCTATATGAGTCGTTTAAAAATGATACATTAGATTAAATAAACTTGTTCGATACAAAAGCCCGAAGCTTTAAATTTACCCATGAAAATGTAAAGATTTTGATACATAACAAATACTCCAAAATGTAATGCATTTAAATCTCATGGCAACTATGATTCCCAAATTGTTTGACCCCCAATGTATCTTTGTTCTTGTGTCTTATTATCTTGACCTGAGAAAACATGCTTTAAAATGCCAACATAAAGTTGGTGAATTCACAGGTTTAGTAAATGTATAAAGTAGGACCGCAAGATTTCAAAATTCATGATAAGTAACGAATACAATATCAAAAAAATAATTACGAAGTGCACTAAGCTCATGACACCGAAGCTCGAATTAGGTAATGCTATTTAATGCAATTAAGGGGCCGTGTAGATGTTCAAACCCGCACCATCCCAAATTGTATTCTGAATGTATACATTCGTTGTTTCAGTAACATGTGAAACTGTGAGAGCTTCTCACCGTAAGGGGTTGATGTCATCCAAATAGATTTATATTCCATAACAATCGCGCTCGTCTAACTAGTAATTGACAGTTCATGATAGTGGGCAATAGTGGGTTTAGCTACTTAGGCTAACTCGTAACTTGTTTAAAAGAGTACTTGTGTCTAAACGTAAAACAATGTATGTTTCTCACCCCAAAGTTGTAAAACAATATAATTGAATAAAAGCGGGGCTATGAACTCACCGTAAGTGAATGGTTTGATTATCTAAATCAAATAAGTAAATCGTACTTGGCAATTCGATGGACAAGCTAATTTAATTGTAATAGGCCGTTATGTTGTATAATGTATTTTATGTAAATAAAACACACATGTTATATAGTTACACCACCACCTAATAGTTTTTGATTAAATTGCAAAAGTTGAATTAATAATTTAAAGTGTACTTTGTCAAATAAAAGTACATGTAATTGTATCCGTAAAGAAAAATATCATTTTTGTTTACTGGGGTATTATTTGTTAAAAATATATGTTTTAATATTTTTATTGATTATGTATTAATATCATATTATTAATTTAATAGTTTTTATAAAATAATATATAAAAGTAAAATAGTGCACAAGGTTTTATAAACCTCGTATCTTTATCGTTTTAGCTCTGTTTTACGCGTTTCTTATGTCCACGGTTTTGTATTAAGAAAACCTATCAAAATATTATAGTTATTATATGGTTAAATACTGTTATGAACAGTAACACTAGGTAAAAGTTTATAAAAATACTTTTTATAACTTTAATTATTGGAATCGTATTTTAATTGTATCTCGATCGTTTCAATTCGGTTTTGAGTGATACTTATATCCACTTCTTCGTAATTAAAACCTCTAGAAAATCATTCTCCAAAAGTTTACTGTCGTGAACAGTAACTTATTTTTATAAATTTACTTTTATAAAAATACTTTTTAACTTAAACTTGTAATATCATAACACCTTCATTTTTAAAATCCGTTTTTCGAGTTTCTTACATGTTTGGATTCCTTGTGAAAAGTACTACATTTATAAAATGTCTCCCTTAATATATCAGATCTGAAACAGTGAGAGTTTTATAAAATAACTTTTATAAAAATACTTTTATACCTTTAATTATCGTAAACTTAAAAGTGTCATATCTTTTTCGTTATAGCTTGGTTTTTCAAGTTCATTATATGCTTACGATCCTTGTAATAAGTACTAATTAAATAAAACATAATATATATATGTTTATATATGAATTCCAACAGTAGGTATGCAAGTTTCTACTTATTGTTTTATACACCTTGTTTTATATACTTCTTCACTTTATCTAACACATTACAAGTCCTTAACTAATACATAACATAACTTGATAATTCTTAAGTCCTCTATAATATGTCAATGATACTTGCCTTTGTCCATGAGTAAAGTCGTCTCAAAATCATTTGTTCAAACTTTTATAATTATAACTTTCAACACATACATAATTCTTTAACCTACCTTAGCATTTATTTAACACTTATATTATAATGTGTACTTCTATTTTAAGGAGTTATTTTACCAATGTTTACATAATAATTCAAATCTATATATAATTGTGTAGTATCTCATTATTCATGAAATTAAGCTAGGGTGGTGTTTAACATATTATAACAAGCAAATGAAAAACAAATGTAAAATGAATGATGAAAATATTTAGGGTTTAAATGAACCTTATAGAAGTGGAGTAGGATCAAGAACACAAGCTTACACTTAAGCTTAAACCCAAAAAAAATCAAACCCAAGATCAAACCCTAACTAGGAAACCCTAATTATCTTCTTGAATACAAACCCTTGTAAATAATACCCAATCTTCCAAACCACTTTGCAACACCTTAGATATTATAACTAATGAGCCTTGTATTCTTGAAAAATCAAATATATGAACCCCTTAATTATATGAAATCCGTCGTGGGTTTAAATGGAGGTTGGGTGAGTTTTGTTAAAAGTTTACTTGACTTGGAAGTGTGTATAAGTCTTGTGTGGTACACCTATATATACTAGAGGTATTTCCTAAACTACTAGCCAAACCCATGCATAAGAGGGGGGGTATGAGGTACATTGTGTAAGGTGCTCTCCTCCTCCCTAGGAGGAGGGATGTCCTTGATGAGAAATAAGTATGTGTGGTATTATAAAGTGAAATTTGAATTTGTGTTTATGTTTTATTCCTATAGATCTAGCCATGGCTTAATATATAGTAGGGATTTATTTAATTTTTATGCATTGGGTATAAAAGTGGGTATTTGTTTGAGTATAGGTGCTTCTGGGTATGCCCGAATGTAATTTATTACGAAACGTAAGCGTTTTACGTAACCAATAAAAATAAATTATAAAAAGTTATAAATTATACTCTTAATAATCATATAACACTTACTCGACATAAACTTTTATTTGTTTGGTGTCCGTTTACGTTGAACGTTGATTTTTAGTTTACGCGATTTAACTATACATTAATAATTAAAAGCGAACGCGTAAAACTCTAAGAATAAATAATGGTAATAATTGAGTCGGGAAATGACCTGAAATAACGGATTGTTACACCTACGTCTTCTTGGATTCATCATGTCTTTCATTCCATCAGCCAATTGATCAACATTGATCCTGATTGCTCCTCCTATTCTTGTCATAACACGGCTGCTCAAAGTCTTGCTTATAGCTTCCGAGTAATAGGCCTATATCTCCTTGGAGGTATCTTAACAGGAACTTCGGCTCTAATACCAACTGATGTAGACTACGTAAGGAACAAACGAATTAAATCTGTTGATTCTAATGAATACCAGAAACAATCTTCTAATTATCATTGATTCGAAAAGAATACTGATAGTTAGGCAAAATTCTAGCAAAAATGCCAAAATAGAGTTTTCATATATTTTGGAAATGAATAGCCATGTCATATGTAAAAATTATTAAATAAGCATATGAAAATGAAATGGCCTCAAAGAAAATGGGCCAGAAAAACTATGCTTAAAAACAAAAGTCCAAAAACCGAAAACACAGAAAATGCAAATAACTCCTAAATATGTTTCTCGAGCCTTAAAACGGAGGTCTCTGAGAACAAGAATATGCCTCTGTAAATAAAGGGCCTTTTTTTTACACGAATCCTGGGCCTACTAGAAACAAAAGGTCCCGTTTCTTAAACAATGAGGCCTGCATTTACAATGTTTCCTAACTTCAAAGATTGAAGCTTGAATTTTTCAAAATTAAAAAAGAGTAACGTTATTTTGGATGACATATAAATTCGTCAAAAGTTGTCCCAAGATAAGGAAGGTCTTGGATTTCAAAAAATGATAAAACCACCTCTGTGAGTCTAAACAAACCAATAATGTTTGTAAAAGAAAGTCAAAAAGAAAATCCCTCAAATAGCTCTGTTAAACCCGGAATACCTCAAACTCATTTTGCAAACACCCGAGGTTCCCAAGCATCTATTAGAAGAGTGGAATTAAGACACCAAAGATATCACTCGGGCTTCATTTATGATCTTGAATACTTTTAAAGTCATATAATCAAAGACTTTCCTTTCAAAACAACCAATCTTCGAAAGAAGAAATTTGTTATAAAACCAAGGTCTTTGTATCATAACACTTTCAAGGGAAAGAGAAATCCATACCCAAAGCAAAGGCAAAAAAAAAAAAAAACAATCGAAGCGTTTGACCAATTTTCAAATGTACCATGATTTTTTAAAACAATCCTTGGTCTGCTGTGTTCTCGAGGTACGTCATACATAACTAAGTACTTTACTTCATAGACCCAAGGATGTTTGTCTAGTGGCACTTTATTTACTAACCACAACTGACCCAGAGAAAAGTGGGTACCAAAATCATTGAGTTACATTGTCAATTTTAGGTATGGCATGAGCGTGATCTCCAAACGGATCATCGAATTACGGATAATAGTTGCACCAGTCACATCGGTGTGAATAGAAGACTACTCAATTCATACTCCTTAAATTAAGATGAGCATATCATACCTAAAAGTGGGGCCTTTAATCTAGGTAACATCCTTCCTACTTCTAAATATGAACTTTGTCTTGCATCCGTAATAGATGACTCAACCCTTTGGCATAGGAGACTAGGACATGCTAATATGTGAATAATTTAAAAAATAGCTTTAAAAGAACTAGTAAGAAAACTACTAAAAGAAAATTTTGATAATCATTTATGTGATGCATGTAAAATAGGGAAGTAAGTTCATGCCAATCATAAGCTTATAAACATGATTTCAACCACTAGAGTATTAGAATTTTTACATATGGATTTGTTTGGTCTTTCTTATATTCAAAGCTACGAGGTAATTTTTATACTTTGTTAATAGTAGACGAGTACTCAAGATATACATGGACATTATTTCTAAAAACGAAAAACAAAGATTTTGATAAATTTAAGGTATTGGGTAAAAGTCAACAAAACCTACTTGGATGCTGGATTGTCTCAATTCGAACGGTTCATGGTAGAGAATTTGATAATGAATTTCAATTTGGAGTCTTTTGTGACAAACATGGAATTTCTCACAACTTTTCGACACCTCGCACTCCTCAATCTAATGAGGTTGTTGAAAGGAAGAACCAAACTTTGCATGAAATGAGTCGCACAATGTTAAATGAACAATTGATCCCATAAAAATTTTGGTTTCATGCCGTAGAAAGCGCCGCATATATACTTAATAGGGTTTTGATTAGGAAAACTATTAATAAGACACCATATGAAATACTTAGAGGTAGGAAGCATTCCCTAGAATACTTTAAAGTTTTTGGATGCAAATGCATTATATCCCAGTCATTAGAAAACTCTGCCTCAAAAGACTCAATTTATTACAATGGCATATTATTAGATATCACAAAACTTTCAAAGGCATTCAAGTACTTAATAAGAAAACTTGAAAATTTAAGGGATATCACTTAATGTACATCATAATGAATCGCTGTTAGGACTAAGATAAGTACAGTCACTTTCATTAATATCATTAGATAGCTCGTTAAGTAATATTTGGAATCTTAAAAGGCTAGATTAGGAAGAGCCCATGGACAAAGCCCATGGCTGGCCTAGATAGGAGTAATTAAACCCTTTCCATGCTATGGAAAGGGTGTTGGTTGTTCATTCATTTTCACATAGTAATCTAACATTTCTTCTTTTCTTTCTCTCTCTAAGTGTTCATCAAATCACCTCTCTTTCTCTCTCTAAAATCTACACAGAATCCATACCTTCTATGTGTTGATTTTCTTATAATTAGTATCAAGAGCCATGGGGTGATTGTGTAGGTTTTGTGTGCGTTTTATAGGTATTTTAGGCGTGTCCTTGGTTCGAATAATATCAAAAGATATTCATCTTTTGTAGGTTTCCAGCCATAAAATTTGATACTTTCTTGTTCTATTACCTTAGTATAGTCTAGTTGTACAATAATGACATCAAATAACGTCACTTTATAATATCATTTATCCTATCTGTTTTGCCCACTTTTATATAATTATTGCAAGATTTGGTACTTAAGTTTTTATTCGCTTTAAAGTTTATAAAGCATTAATTAAGGAGTGTTTGTGAAGTAAGCTAAAAAAGGCGCTAATTTGGAGCTAAAATACGAAGAATTTAAAGATTGCTGTTTTATGACCAATACGCGTTATCCAGCAAAAGATTATACGGGTATCAGCGCCTGAACTTCACAAGAAAACACGTTTGACCAATTACCAATAGGAATATCAATCTGCGGACGTTTTTCCTAAATTTGTTTAGCGCGACTCTAAGGAACTCTAGCCCTATACGCCGTATGGCATAGCTAGATTACGGCATATCGAGTCTTTTTTCAGACATTTAAATAGAAGACTCAAAAACGTGTTTTCGGATTGTGCAATATCATAAATCTTTATACCATTACTATTAAAGACGAGTTTTAGAAGAGAATCACAGCCACCAAGGTCAAGCATTGATAACGAATCCATAGAAGACATCGTGTAATTTTTGAGCTCTTAATCGTTCGACTTTTTATGTTTGATTACGCTTGTATAATTACAATGGTTGTGGGCTAATACCGTCAGGTATTATCCATCTTAATGAAAGTTTAATGTTTGGTTTTTTTAAAATCGATTTCTTAATTAATCGTTGGTTGTTTAATTATGTTTATCACCTCATACTTGTTTATGTGTTTGATTTGGACTATATTCAACTGGTAGCGTCCAACAGGGGTCTAGTGATACCTAAACAAGTATCTAAGATACGGGGATAACCTCTCTATATAGTGTTTTTATTACTGGTCCAATATGATCACAAATAATGTTTCATCTGTACCTTTTAATTTATGAGCTTAGTTAGGGTGGGGGTAACAGGTAGGTGACCCGTATATGTCACACCTAGTTAACTTAGAATGATTTGACGCTTCGGGATAAGTAAATCATTGCACTAAAACAAAAACCAACCAACTATTGACTGGTTTTAATTATGGCTATTACAGTTTTCTATCATTTGGCTTGTACCTCTTTCCTATCTCTGATTTTCTTCTTTTGGTATTTATTGCGTATTGAATTAATATTTGTCACCACCAAACCTGTGCCAGTCTCTTCATGGCCGAATCCTCTACGTATCATTTAGACAACGTTATATAGCATAGGTTTAACCAGTAATTAGAATTAACATAGACTAATTAGAACTAATTAAAATAGTGATAGAATATAGGATTAGTATTTCACTCTTAGTGTTCGACACCGTACTTACCGCGAAACTCCATCTTGACCGGGTACACTGCTCGTTAAAGTGTTGTTTTAGGTTTGTCGGCTAAATATAAATTTAAAACTTGATAATCAAATAATTGACCCTACACGGCAGCACATCAGGTTTTTGGCGCCGCTACCGGGGAGTGAATTAATTTAAACCTTATTCTTTTTAGTATTTCTAACCATTAATTAATTTAACTAATCATTTAAATTCTGTTTGTATTTATTTGTATTATTTGTATTTATTATTTATTTAATTTCCAGCATTTAATTGTTTTTAATAATATTCTGTACTGATTGATCACCTGATATGCCGTATCCACCAGGTGGATACGACATATCAAACCTTCTACCCAGGAACAACGTATTGAATTCTACAGTCTAAACAACGTATATGTTCTTCTAAACATACAGCTTATTCTGTAAAATCAATATCGCGTACTGGTATTCAATAGACCTATACGACATATTCAAATTAATTGGATACGGGGTATCTGTCGTCTGATACATTAGCAGACCAAAGCTCTATTCGTTTCAATTCTACATTTAATTTCTCTCATCAGGACATATCCTACTGATTTATTGTCATTTGTTTAAGGTAGTGCATGACAAGGAGTTCTACTAAAGAACTATTCTCACCTTTGGAAAACCCAGAACAAAAATTTTGCTCAAGGATGAGGCTTTTCGAAACACCGAGTCTCGTAGAATCGAGTTCACCTAAGTTCGATCAAATTTCTGACATCGAGGAACAATTAGAGGAAGAAGTAAGAGAAACAATGACATAAACAATGGAGCAATACATGAGCAAAACCGTGGAGATTAAGGTTTGTTCGGGCGTTTTAGGCCCCTACCGATCACCAAGTCACCTACTTTGAATTGAAAGGGCAATGTCTCAAGGACTTCTGTGACAATACTTTTTAGTGGTTATGTAACACGAAGTTGCATACGAATTACATCGAAAAGTTTTGAGTTTGTTGGACTTATTTAACAATCCAAAAATAACTCAAGATCAAATCATGCTTCGAGCCTTTCATGTATCCCTCACTGGAGCAGCAAGTAGGTGGCTAAGGAACCAGCCATCAAGACCGATTACAACCTGGGAGGTTCTTAAAACTAAGTTTCTAAACAAATATTGTCCCACCTTGCTCAGTACGCAAAGAATATAAAGGAAAGCAACAAATTCAAACAAGAAAACGATGAAAGCCTTTTCTGTGCTGGGAAAGATTTAAAGAATTGTGATGTGAAGTGTCCTCAACATACTTAAACCAACATGCAAGAAGTCATCTTGTTTTATAATAGGCTTGATATCCAACTCGATAAATTCTGGATTCAAAGGGTGTCATACCTTCCAAAACTGCCGCAGATGCTAAAGTAGCCATCCAAGAAATGGCCGAATTCTCTCAGAAATGGCACAATGGAACATTTTCAAGGTATAGAAGTACTGAAACTTCTGACGGGCTTGCTGCTATCCAAGCCCAACTTAAAAATCTCAGACGAGAAATAAAGAAAGTAAATGAGAAAGTGTACGCTGCTCAGGTTGGATGCGAACTATGCAAGGGACCGCACTATACGAAGGATTGTCCATAAGAGGAAGAAGGAAAAACTTTAGAAGAAGCTTATTATACACAGTTCGGTGCACCCTATCAACCTGGATAACAATATAGAGCAGTAGGGCCAGGATTCTACAAAAGAAACAACAGAAACTCTTCGTATCCTGATCGAAGACCAAGCATGGAAGAATCATTGACTAAATTTATGGCAGAATCATCTAAGAGGCATGAAGAAAACTTGAACTTAATCAAGGAGATCCGAGCTTCTACCGGTGCAACAATAAGAAATCAAGGTGCTTCAATTAAGACCTTGGAAATATAAATCAGACAAATGAGCAAGGTGTTGCAAGAAAGAGAGTTTGGAAGCCTACCCAACTCTATGAAAACAAACCCTAGAGACCAAGTTAAATCGATCTCAACTACTAAAGCTGATTTTTCTAAGATACGCCATATTGGGTGTGAGCCATATGCCGTATCGGGCACACCGCACAGGAACCTATTTTCTAAAACAGTCTCATTCCAAAGACGATTGCAAAACTTCAGCTGTGATGATTAAAGAGAGGCACAAGATGTGAAGATTCTAGAAGCTTATGATCACACTTTGCCTCAGAAAGAAAAGACCCAGGAGCTTTACCTTTACCTTGTTTTATATAATATCGGTTGTGATAAAGCCATTGTTGACTTTCGGGCAAGTATATGAGCGTTTTGCCATTTTCTACCTACGATCAACTTGGTCCTAGGAATTTTGATCTCACACTAGGTTGGACCATTGATCTGGCTGACCGAACATAAAACAACCAAGGGGTATTGCTCGAAAATGTGGTAGGTAAGGATTGACAAAATTTATTTTCCCTATAGTACTTTATCATCATAGATATACCCAAGGTATGACGATGTCCCTTTTATCCTCGGCACGTACAATCTTATCAATTTGCCATGTCCAAGATGATGTCTTTAACAAGGAAGATTACTTTAAGTGTCAGGAATGAAAAACTGTTTTTAAAAGTATTAAGCCCGCCACTAGCTAATCAAAAGGGTCTTTGTGATAAAAAGTCTTGATTCAAAATAGAGTTTTATTATTGAGGGGTGATGAATTTTTGACCCAATGTATGGTAACTATATGGAATTAAATGATTTGGACGCACCTCTAGAACCTAAAACGAATCAATATGCTAGTTTTGAGCCAACTTTTGTTAAAACCAACTCTCATTATTATAAAATGACATTCTCTTATGTAATAGGGTATAAGTATGTTAATGCTGACCTCCTCTCTTCCTTTGTCTATTAACTTAATTCAAAAGCTTTTATTATTCATATTAAGGACAAAGATGAAGGGAAGGTAATCGGACTTTGTCGATATACCTATTTTCGTCAGGAATTTTTCTATCATTACAGGTTTTACCATCATTGACGGTGATGATGTAACAAAAGACGTTGTGCTCGGCATGAAATTTTGCAAGAAGTACGCATCATGCCAAATGATTATGAAGAAATTCTCTCTTGGGGACAAGTGCGAGCAAATCAATGATGAATGAAGTAAGAAAGGAAAAAGGTCGAACTTAAAGACCAGCTGAAACAAAAGTGCTTCCCGGGAGACAACATGTTAATTGTTTATTGCATTTTAATTGTTTGTTGCACGAGTCTGTCTTCCCAGACACTCTATACGGCATATCAAAACCCTCTGGATACGGCGTATAGACGTGTCTGGACGTTATCAGTTTTAAAACTTAAATATTTAATTTCCAGTATTTAATTGTTTTTACAGGAACCATACGACGTCTCCTAGGGTTTGGGATATGGCGTATTGATCCTTGTACAGTTGTGTGTTTAATTGTTTTCTTGTACCATTGTAGCGAGATAGAATTTGCACTTGTCTTCTAATCTCTTATACAGGACCTTGCTGAAACTATGATATGGTATATGCTGAAAAAGACATGTGTTGAACTTATCCGGGCATTCTGAAGCCCTAGTCAACACACTTTTTGCTCAAGGACTCATCTTGGAGAATTATCACGAGCAAAACATCAGGGAGTTTTCCGTTCTAATTCTATTTTCCCTTATTATTTAATTGTTTTATCTATACAACGAGGACATTGTATAATTTAAGTGGGGGGATGGAGAATTAGAACGTACTTGTCTTCTTTTTTACAAAATAACATGCAAAGTGCTTAAAAACGGTCAAAATTTAAAAAAAATTCAGCATGACTTTTGTAAAAATCACTAGTTACATTACCTAGCACACTATAACCCTTGATATATATTGTGAGAATTAAGCCTATTCCGCTCCTAACTGTCTACAAAATTCCACAAAATTATGAGTGTGTCGGTGATGTAGTGGACTTTAGAACTTGGCCTGGTATATCACTCGAGACCGCCATGATTAGTATTATGGATTTAGATGGAAGAACATGTTCAACTGATAAATTTCTAGGATTAAACCAAATAGCCTACACGTTGTAAAAATAACTAACCACACTAGTTAGTTAAATCCCGTGTAACCCTTGATTACTCTTATTTTTAGAGTAAAACCCCTTAGAACAACCTGTTGAGCCATTCTTTTCTTTTTTTTACACCATATTATATGTTTCGTTACACCTTTGTACCTTAGCCTGCTGATGTTTGTTCCAAAACCCCTCTTAATAATATATATATATATATATATATTTATAAAAATACATATATGTAAGCTAAGTATCATACAAATTATTCTTAGGAAAGAATAATAAGTAATCAACACGGGTATCGTTCTCCTCGGTGAGAGGTGAATGGAAATTCACGTTTATGTCGGGAATCGAGCTTAAATATCATAAAAGATTTGGATTTTGGTTTCTAATTCTAATAACGCAAATGGAAAGCAAATAAAAGGCATGCTAATCTAAAAATTAAAGGCACAATTAAAACCTAACGAAAATTAAACACTTAACGAATAATTATCGACTAACGGACTAACAGATAGACAAAGTATTATCAAATTAAACTTTAAAAACTTAAAATGCAAATTAATTAAACTAAAATGCATTAAACTAATTTTTAAAATAAAGATAATGTTTTTTTTGAATTTTTTAATTATTTAAAACTAATTTTAAAACTAAATAATACTAAAAATTAAATTAAAAATACAAAACTAAATCCTAAAATTTTTTAGAAAATTTATTAAAATTCTATAAGCTAAAATGAAGATTTATAAAGAAAAAGTAACAAATAAGTTCTGATAATAAGCTGTGAAAAAAAACGAATAAGCAAATAAGCACAAATCCTAAATTAACTATAACAATTAAATGAAACGGATATAGAATGAAAAAGTCCCAAGGGCATATGGTAAATGCATTGTATGTGTGTGAAGGGGAGGTCACAGGCTTGAAACCTGTGAAAACTTTTTATTTTTACTTTTTATTTTTTATAAAACTATTAAATAAGCAGAAATAATAAACTTTAATAAATGAACTTTTTGTCAAAACTTTGAAATCAGTTAGAATAGACTGAAAAAAAAGACAGTTAGCTTATTTATACTTTGACAAATAGAGAAACTATTAAGACTTAGAATGACCAAAAAGCTAAACAACAACCTATAAGCAAACTAAATAAGCAAAAACAGATATTGAACTATACCTAATAAGCAAATAGTAATTAAAATAAGCAAGAAAAATAAGCTATAAGACTACTAAAAATACTTAAAGACAGCAAACACTTAACAAATTTTTAAAGACTAATGACAGCTTTTAAGCTAACTTCTAAGACTCAATAAGCTAAATAAAAAGCTAAAAACCAAAAACAGATGAACACGACAAAAAACGGAAAATCCTCAACTTCGGTTGGGACACATTTTCATAAACTGAAACTTTTTCTAAAGTCTACTTGAGGACAAGTAGGATTCAAGTGGGGGATATTTGATGACATCAAAATAACGTCACTTTATTAATCATTTATCCCATCTATTTTGCCCTACTTTAATAATTATGCATTATTGTACTTAATTGCTTAAAGTTGATAATGCATAATTCAGAGAGTGTTTTTGTGAAGACAAGCTAAAGTCCGCATAATTTTTGGAGCTACAACTAATACATTTGAAGAATGCTAAAATTCACACAATATGCCGTAACCAACTTAAGAGATACGGTGTATCAGCGCCACAGACTTCACAAGAAAACGCGTTTGACCAATTCCCAATACGGCGTATCCATGCTGTCTACATACGCCGTATCCATGAAGATAACTATTCGAAGATACAGTAAATCAAGTAAATTGGGAATGATATTAAAGATTTATTATGAACGTAGCACGCACTCCAAGGAATCCAGCCCAAATAACTCTGTAAACCTACCTTGCTGATACGGCAATATCAAGTCTTTTTCAGAACACTACATAAAATAGGACAGACTCAAAATGATTTCAAGTGAGCAATATCCAAAACTATATCACCATACTTCTACACGACTAATCTTAGAAGAGAAGATCAAGCGTAACAAGGTCAGCATTGATCTGACAATCCTTCGCAAAGACAACGGTACTTTTTGTACTCTCTTAATCGTTCGATTTTAATTGTTTGATTACGCTTGTATAATTACAATGGTTGTGGGCTAATACCCTCAGGTATTAGCCATCTTAATGAAAGTTCAATGTTTGGTTTGTTTTAAAATTGATTTCTAAATTTATCGTTGATTGTTTAATTATGTTTATCACCTCATACTTGTTTATGTGTTTAAATATGTAACCTATCATTCAACTGGATCTAGTGATATGAACCAAGTAATCTAGATACCGGGATAGCTCTCCATATCGTGTTTCATATTACTGGTAATCCCTAGGAGATCACAAATACATAGTCTCGTCTTTGTCTTTTGATTATGAGCTTAGTTGGAACGGTAGGTGACCCGTAATGTTTCAGAAAATCATGCTCTTAATTAACTGATAAAGATTGGAATAGTGGACTACTAGTATATAAAACACCATTTTAAACAATAAGTGGTAAAGTCCCGTTAGGCTAAGGTTTTACATGATCACGCACTGGCTTTAATTCTCTAAGATAGATTATAAATAACTAAAGGATGTTTAATTGGCGGAAGTTGTTAATTGTTACAGGTTAATCGTGTGTTCTAGGAATCTTAGGATTTGTCCCCCGCCTAAGTCATAAGAATGATATGCCGCTTCAAGATAACGTAAATCATTGCACTAAACACAAACACACCAACATTGAAACCCGCGATTTGATATGGCTAATACGGTTTTCGGGGGGGGGGGTATGTGTGGTGGTGGGGGGCGGGGGGGGTGGGGGGGGGGAGGGGGGGGGGGGGGCCCTTACCGCTTTTCTATCTTCTATTCTTTTCCCGTTCTTTTTGTGTTTTTTATTGTGTAATTTGAATTGGTATTTTGTTTTTCCTTATCCACCCAAACCTGTGCCAGTTCTCTCAAGCTAAACCCCCATTAATCAATTAAAAAACTAACGTACATAAATAATAATCGGATTAACCATTAAAGAGGACCTAATTAAAAAACACTGCACTCCACACTTCAACCACAACACCACAAACTATAACGACCTCCCGCCCCTCCAACCCTTGTCGCACTGGACACACAATCCCTTTTACCCTACAAATCTACGAACCCGTATAAAGAAAACTTATAAGACTGTCCACCACAACCCAAACCCCCCCCCAAAGTCTACCACCCCAAAATAGCCCTATGTCCAGCCCGCCAAGACATCACAAAGCAAACAGGAAACTTACGCTCCCCCACTACACTGCGAAGTATCCAGACTAACGACCCACAGGAACGTAACCCACACCACCAAGAACACCCTCCACGATATGAACGCTAAAAACAAAGAACCAAAACTAATCGCCCCCACCCCCCCCCGACGGAGTCCGCACACAGTCACCAAAGACCCCCAGCTTAATCCCCCCCCACCCCTACCCCCCCCGCCACAACACACGCCCGCGACCCACCCCTACCCCCAGAATAACGCGAACACAAAACGAGCCTTTCCCCACCCACTATACCTCTCTGAGCCCGTCTACCACAAGCCCCCGAGCTTATCTAGCTAACCCACTGCACCCCCTCAAACGTACCACAAACAGCATGCACGGTCGGAAGACCACCCAAACGTGAGATAGCCTACCCACCTGACTAATGCCGCCAACCTTGCCGTACCCTACCCCCCCCGCACCGGCCCCATAACATACCCAACCCGTGCCACTCGTCCAAAACTCTAACCAAACCAAACAAGTTATACCCACCCAGTACCTTGGCCACCACAAAAAGATAACCATTCGACGTACAACTTGCTCTTGCGTCAACAAAACCCCTCCCCATCCCCATCAGAACACACTTTGAATGACCCCAGAACGAATACCAAACATAAAACTCATTGACGATCAGCACACATTCTTCAAACCCCTTAAATAAAAAGGACAGATGATTCCATGCAAGCACCTTCCAACAATAGATCAGCAATTATCTGAGCATTGTTTACGAAAGTTCTCAAAGGATGTTTCCAAAACCACAGGAGAAGTTAGACCATGTGAAAAGTGATATCGCGATCCTCATACATAAATCACTTTGAGTCATGTGTCATAATAGCGATTTTCTAGTGCACAGCACAAATAGCCATCTTTGGAAAGTAGCGATGACGCTCTCACATGCATTAACTCCCAAAATGGCAATCTGTCACTTACCCTTGGGGCTGTAATCAGTATGTTTTGACCCAAGGCAATTAGCTAGTAACTTGCAATAATAATGATCTTACCAAGAACAATATGCAGTGTGATTAAATTGAAAATAGTCGCGATAAAAACACATCAACGGAAAAACAAAACAACACTCTTAATAATAACAATCTCTCAAGAGACATCCTTAACTCGTATCTATATGAACCATCGAATGAGCAATGTGTCAACTGAAGCACTAAGGACTAGATTGTTTTAGGTCTATCAAGAAAATTGTGGCACTTGAGTTGTTGAACAAAAAGATGTGTAACATCTTATAATGAAATGTCATAAGTCACTGTAGTTGAGACATTTTCATCTTTTCACCCTGGTTTATGTGTGCTAATATTTGCACTCATTAAGATTTCCCGAATAATAAACTACAAACTCCCTCAAACCGTAAACTGTTCTATGTTATGCGGCACAACTTTTCACGTTTTACCATTTGCTTTCTATTCTTCGTTGTGCTACCACCTGTATGAATGACTGCCACTATTTCTTTGGTAACATCGCCAGTGAGTAATGGGACTGACATGATCCCAATTGACTAATCACTGAATTCAGGCGATACTATATTCTGGTATCAGGCACAGTTTTACAAACTGAATCTATCAGATATATGCAACCAATTCCTTCGCAATATATGAATGTGCTAACATGATTCCTATTGTTGTTTAAGAAACAACTTGAGTTTAGTTTTTGGTCCTATCCATATATCATTAGCAGTCCTGATAATTTACTATCGTTATATCACCAATCAGGCACTAGTGTTACTAGATCTCAAGTAAAAAAAATACCAAGAAATGTAAAAGAATAATTAATATCTCAAATCTCCTAAGCCAGCATTTAGGCAATACTATGTAAGCTTTTTAAGAAAACAGCCAGACACAGCATTTACCTGTTCAATTGTTTGGTTGATTTATACATGAAATTTGTTAAGTCGATCCAAGTGATCTCAGGAAGAAAAAGAGGTTCTTCTAACGAGATGTGACATAATAACCAAGATTCTTTTCCAATTAAGCAAAAGAAGGATTGATTCTTTTAGAACTGGCACTACTATAAAAAATTGCACATAGACATGTTTGAGCCAATAAGATCAAGAGCCAGGCCAGGTAGCAGATCAGTACAACCAAGGACCGCAAACATAGACCTGTATATAGTGGTCCCAATTGACTAAGTTTTCCAGCCACGCACTCCGGCCCCTATCTAGTGTTATTGTCGTAGCCCATTGGCGACTCACACTAAACCAAAACTCTCCCAAATAACCAGTGAAAACAACCGACCGTAAACCGCCAATAGAAAAAACACCATAATCATAGCCCCCATTCCACAATTACCAATAAATGACACACGTGTCTTCAAATCAAATTACCTACCCCCGGCCTACACCGGAGAGTGCGGAACCATCTACCAAACCCACACACCATCCCCAAAACTAAAAGGAACCACCTATAAAACCAGCCACTAACCCCCGGTAACACCCAAATAATTCCTCCCCCACATCATACCAAACCCCCACCCCAAGCCCACTGTTTTCTCCCCCATACCCCGCTAATGTCACCACACTCACTGCCCCCCTGTTTATAACACACAACCCCAAAAAACCCCAACCACCCCAACCGACATCACCTTCTCCGTACAGCACGTTAATTACAAACCAAGCCCTGGGTCTTTTTTTTATGATCCAAAAAGGGCTTTTGTCCCCAAGCTAAGCATAACATGGTCAGGAACCACACTCCTTATTTAAAGCCATGGAGGCTAATTTAAGAAAAACTTCTTATTTTTAAAATTTTTTTCAATCATGAATGCACTTTGACATCCAATAGGGAAAAACCTAGAAAGTATCATGTATGTAACAAAGGTAAGAAATATACTGAAAGGCTTTTCCATTCTGCCCACTGGTTTTATCAAAGGTACATCAAAGTCAATTATTTTCATCCTGACTATAACCCTTGAATCAACCAAATCTTGCCTTTGTTCTTTGCGTAACAATTCCATGTTCAACCTTCTTGATCCTGAACACCTATGTTTTTGAGCCTGTGCTATTTTTCTTCTATAAAGAAGTGGAACAAGAGTCTCAGACTTATGGTTTCTAGAGAATTGGGTTTTAAGCTCTTCTTGTCATGAAACAACCCTTGATAAAGCCCTTAATTATACAAGTTTTTAGGTGGCATTATATTGTATATATTTTTCATCATTTCCTCATAACTTTGATACTTAATAACATAAAATATGTGCAGGTTCACTTGAAGTCATTCCAAGCTCAAAAGTACTTAAGATGCAAGTGTTTATGCCTTATGGAATTCAAGTTAAAAGAAAATAAAGAATAAAGTCCAAGATCAAGCAAGAGTGCGTCGTACTTTTCCTTGTGTGCGCCGCACTTGGTTACAAATTAAATGAAAGCAGTTAATAACCTGAAGTACAAAAAACGTACTTTTAAATAATACGCCGCACTTTATCCCAGCATTTATGAATTTTTCAACCCGACATAAGCATAAGTAACGCTGCACTCACCCCCTCGCCCAACCTCATAAATATAGATGAATTTCACGCCATTTGGATATATCCATACACACACACAATACCAACCAAAAATATCTCTTCTATTCTTCATTCATTAATCCCTAGAGTCCCAAGGGCAGAAAATACTGGCAAGATAAGAATGTTTTCATAATATAGTATAATAACAAATAACGGGTTTAGTAAGATTCGATACTTGTAAACGGGTTGTGTTTTGATCCATTTCATATCTAAATCTCGTATGTCTCTGTTTTCCACTCTTAACTTGTTTTATTGTGGGAACTAACAAAAGCCATAAGAGGCTAAACCTCTTATGACTACTCAGTTATGTTAATATAACAAAGAAGTATTTGGTACTATTGTGATCTTGTTAATCTTAAGCTTACATCGAAATCCTATTGTGTCTAAATCTTGTCACTTAGGTTCATCAAACTTGATTGTAATACTCTAACGATATAGGTCCAAAAGACCGTTGTGTATATATAGTTTTTTTTAAATTTTTTGCCACAACTTTATCGTTTTGGTTGGAGAAATCCGCTATTACTTAAATTATGATAAACAAAATAAATTTGATATAATAGTAACTTGGTTATTTGTGCGACACACTTGATTAAGTTAACTAATATAAGTCTTAAGTTAAAAATAATTAATTTGTAAAAATGTTTTTTAACGAGGAAACATTTTTATAAGTAAAATGACTAAATCGAAAGATCACAGTTATACAATTTGCTGTTGAGTTTAAATATGAAGCTTAACCGAGTAGTCATATTCTTTTATCATTGAAACTCCTCATTATCAGTTATCCGTTACTCATCTTGAAAAAATTGTTATAAATTGTTTTAATTATTGTGATTATACAAACAAAACCAAATCCCTGTAGACGACCTGGTCTTACATAAAATTTTAACTTACATACCGTGGTTTATACTTTACCCGAGTGTTTTGGTCCTAAAATCCTGTAAAATCATTATATAAAAATTTAAAACTTTTCCATATGCACAAAGTTTTGGCGCTGCTACCGGGACATTTTAAACTGTTTTTCCTTATAATCCATCCTTTAATAATTAAAACCTAATTTTTAAATCGCTTTTTTCAAAAACATAAAAAAAATCAACTCCATGCTCGCTTGCCTGTAATTTCGTGCAAAAGTGCCCTACAACTTTTCTGTAGTCAAACGTTTTTTCCTAAAACATACTCCTAAAAATCTGCACTTAGGATTGCATACACGTGCTTTCCAATTAAAGAACTTGTGAACCAATTAAGCTAGAACCTGAAAAAGAACCCTAAATTTCGTAGAACCTCGACCCGACAAAACAGAAAGAATTTCCATACGAAAACGAAGGAATGAACTACCCAAACACCCAAGAATAATCTATCCACCTGTCCTTGATATCAATCACTTTCATCATTTTCTAGATCTTTCTTGAAAAACACAATCCCTATGGGATGATGAACCCCATGTGGGCGCCCACTGTGGATGTCAACCCCGACTCTCGGTCCCGTAATTCAACTATTTCCTAAAAACCGTAAATGAATTCGCCAGTAAAGGTAACCATTTGACTCTCATCAAAGGAAACCAATTTATGGTTCTCGGTGTATGTGATATGTTCAAATACAGAGAAACCGAAAATAAAGCCGTTCGCCTAATGATGTTTCCCCTATCCCTAACGTGTGAAGCAAAAACTTGGTTGGATGAACTCAACGAAGGAACCACTGAATCCTGGGATGAACTTCATACCGCTTTTATAAGCCGATTCTTTCCCCCAGCATTACTCGATCGACTCCTCAAAGAAATCCGAGCATTTTCCCAACATGAACACGAAACTCTAACCGGTGCTTGGCTTCGAATAAAAGAAATGCTTAGAAATTGCCACGACCACAACCTAACCAAAGGCAATATTCATCAAAAATATTTTTATCACGACCTTAATGAAACAACCCAAGAAGCTCTAAACGTTGCAGCTGGTGGAATCTTTCTCTACAAAACTTTAAATCAAGCTTTTCAACTCCTCAAAGACAAAGTCTTACTTAAACTTGATTGGGCTAAAAACCAAAAACCAAAAATCTCTATTAAAAAAACTATAGCTTTCGCTAATGAAGGCATTAGGGTATTTTCCGATATTGATAACATTAGCAAGAATTGATGGCCATGACCATGAAAAAAGGAATACAGTAACAAAGAAATCCAATCTCATGCCAAATGCAATCACTGCGGAGGTAATCACTTAACCGCAAATTGTAACGATGATGACAAACCTATGTCTCGTGAAGAGGAGGCAAAATTCATGCAAACCTTTTGACGTACATGTTTTTACAATGATTACCGCGACTGTGACTCGAATCATGATAATTGGCGTTCAAGCAGAAGAAACAATTACAATCGAGACTATGACCGACCAAACACTGATGACAAATACGACATCCAAAAATAATTAAGCCGATATTAAGGAAATCTAAAACAATCAACCAAACCCACTTTTTTTTAACGGAAACGTTCATGGAACTCAAAACCAAACTCAAAACAACAACTAAAAACCATCAAGCCTCGATCTAAAATTTAGAAGCAAAATTCGACCGACTTTTTGACAAGCAATCTGCTCGACCTTCCGGATCTCTGCCAAGTAACACTAAATCAAACCCTCGAGGTAACCCATCTAAACTATACCAACTTCCTCAAGCTCAGAACGGGCATGTAAATGTTGTATTTACATGAAGTGGTAAATCCTATGACCCACACACCAACCCAAATGATCTTCAAAATGACTCTTAGAATCCTATTAATTTCGATAGCGATGTTGAAGATGAAGAATCGACACCAACACCTAAACCGCAAACTCCAAAATTAATCAAAGAAACACCTACTCCTAAACCATATAAACCAATAATTCCATATCCTCAACGCCTTTAAAAAGAGAAAATGAAAGCCCAATACAGAAAATATCCTTGAAATTGACGCGAGTTTGTTTGAAATCACGTACCTCTTGTCATGACATTTAGAATGGAATGCCGAATTATGAAAAATTTCTCAAAGAACTCGTTAGCAATAAGCACAAGCTTTCATCCGCTTTCCTTAGCGATGAAAGTTCAGCTATCATCCAAAACAAAGTTCCACCCAAACTAGGAGACCCCGAAAGTTTCCTTATTCCTTGCACCTTTGGAAAACTTTTCTCCTGCAATGCCTTGGCTAGTCTTGGCACTAGCATTAATCTTATGCCATATTCTTTGTACGCGAAACTATCTCTTGAAACTCTCAAACCAACTAAAATAAGTGTAAGATTAGTAGATCGATCATTCCAATACCCTATTAGAATTGCTGAAAATATGCTCGTTGAAGTTGGTAAATTCACTTTTCCTATGGTTTTTGTTATTCTCGAAATGGAAGAAGATAGTAAAGTTCCTCTTATCATAGGGAAAGGAGCTTCCTACACACCCGCTAGATGCCAGTAAATTCATGTTAAAGAAAAACAACTCAACCTTAGAGTTTTACAATGGGAACGAAAGACCTTTTTCTATCGATTCAACAATAAACACTCTATTCTAATGATTGATACATGTTTTCAGCCAATTGACCTCATTGATGAAAATCTAGAGCAAAGATTTTGATGCCTCTCTTCGATGAAGGTAGTAAAAACCTTTTACTTTTTCTTCGAGGGAAACTCTTCTCGAAGATCAAAATCTTCTTTCCGAATTTGGAATGAATTTAGCTATGAAAATATTAAAGAAAAAACTCTAAATCGCTTCTGCTAAAAAAGAATACCCTCCCAAAAAAACACCTTTCGATACTGACTCTAAGATCACAGAAATCTCTTGATGAACCCCTCCAACAGATATAGAAACTCCGAACCGCTCCCTCCCCGTCACATGGAAATACGCCCATTCTTTTAGAAGAACCCTCTTTTTCTTCCTGTGATCAATCATCTTAACTTTCATAAACAAAGAAAAAAAAAAAAACACCCAAAATAGAAAACAACAACAAAAACAAGCAACAAAATAAGCTCGACCTATTCTTAAAAAGTACAAGCAAGCCTTTGCTTGGAAGAAAACAAACATTCTTGGTATTTGTCCGTCCTTTTGTAAACATAAAATTCAACTTCTAGAAGACAAAAAACCAGTTGTTCAAAAAAAGGAGATGAAATCCAAATATGCAGGAAGTTGTTAAAACATAGGATTATCATAGGTTTGACTTAGATTAGACAACCAAAATATAAATAAATTAAGAGATAAACCACTAGTTCCAACCCCCTTAGAAACTGGTCCAGTATTGCCACCACCCATTTTTGTTTGATTGGGAACAAATCAAGAAGTAACGTTACCCGAACCAGAACTACCTCCTGTTATTGCAGGAGAGGATGAACTTCCAACCCGTCGGTTCTGTTTTTCAAAAGCTAATGCATGTTGATATGCATCAGAAAGTGTCACCGGATCAAACATGTTAACAAAATCTATGATATGGACTCTTAGACCACCAATGTAATGAGAGACAAGTTGATCATCGGTCTCTTGAATATCATTCCTTGTAATTAGTTGGTAAAATTTGGTTGTGTAATCTTCAACAGACTTGGTCCCCTATTTCAGATTTTGTAACCGTTGGTACATCAACCGTTGGTAGTTATGAAGAATAAAGATGACCCTCAATAAATTCGTCATCTTCCTCAAATTGGTAACTCTTGGATTTCCAACCCTCTCTAGTCAGTTTCAATTGTTGCCACCATGCGGATGCCCTACCATGTAGCTTGGTAGCGATCAATGAAACCCTTTTGTTTTCAGGAACCTCTTTAAATTCAAACACCTCTTCAACTGCAACAAGCTAATCAATGAACCCTTGGGATTAAAAGTATTCCCGTCAAACTCAATAATATTGACTCTCATTCCCGATTCTCAACACCTATTATCCTCCTTGTGATTACGCCTTGGTCGATCCAATTGTTTATTAAAAGATGAACCGTCACCCTCAAAGAACGGGTTTTCTGACTCTTCACCTTCACTTCCTCGACAGTTACGATCCCCACTGTAACACCCTCAAAATGGGTCGCAGCGGAATAAGGGTCAGAGAGTGTTACTTCATAGATCAACAGCACAAGATATGAGAACGACCTCTATATGAGTCTATTAAAAATGATACATTAGATTAAATAAACTTGTTCGATACAAAATCCTGAAGCTTACATTGTTTACCCATGAAAATGTAAAGATTTTAGTACATAACAAATACTCCAAAATGTAAAGCATTTAAATCTCCATGCAATATGATTCCCAAAATGTTGACCCCCAATGTATCCTTGTTCTTGTGCCTTATTGACCTGAGAAAAACATGCTTTAAAATGTCAACATAAAGTTGCTGAATTCACAGGTTTAGTAAATGTATAAAGTAGGACCGCAAGATTTCAAAATTCATGATAAGTAACGAATACAATATCACAAAAGTAATTACGAAGTGCACTAAGCTCATGACACCGAAGCTCGACATCTATGTATGCAATTTAATGCAATTAAGGGGCTGTGTAGATGTTCAAACCCGCAACATCCAAATTGTTCTGACATGTATACATTCGTTGTTTCAGTACATTCGAAACTGGTGAGAGCTACTCACCCGAACGGGGATGTCAATCCCAAATAGATATATTCATAACATTCGCGCTCGCTAACTAGTAATTGACAGTTTATGATAGTGGGCAATAGTGGGTTTAGCTACTTAGGCTAACTCGTAACTTGTTTAAAAGAGTATTTGCGTCTAAACGTAAAACAATGCATGTTTCTCACCCTAAAGTTGTAAAACAATATAATTGAATAAAAGCGGGGCTATGAACTCACCATAAGTGAATGGTTTGATTATCTAAATCAAATAAGTAAATCGTCTCGGCAATCCGAATGCAAGCTAATTAATTGTAGGCCGTATGAGTATAATGTATTTTATGTAAATAAAACACACATGTTATATAGTTACACCACCACCTAATAGTTTTTGATTAAATTGCAAAGTTGAATTAATAATTTAAAGTGTACTTTGTTAAATAAAAGTACATGTAATTGTATCCGTAAAGAAAAATATCATTTTTGTTTACTGGGGTATTATTTGTTAAAAATATATGTTTTAATATTTTTATTGATTATGTATTAATATCATATTATTAATTTAATTGTTTTTATAAAATAATATATAAAGGTAAAATAGTGCACAAGGTTTTATAAACCTGGTATCTTTATCGTTTTAGCTCTGTTTTACGCGTTTCTTATGTCCATGGTTTTGTATTAAGAAAACCTATCAAAATATTATAGTTATTATATGGTTAAATACTGTTATGAACAGTAACAGTAGGTAAAAGTTTATAAATATACTTTTTATAACTTTAATTATTGGAATCGTATTTTAATTGTATCTTGATCGTTTCAATTCGGTTTTGAGTGATTCTTATGTCCACGTCTTTGTAATTAAAACCTCTATTTAGGAAAAACATTCTCCAAAAGTTTACTGTCGTGAACAGTAACTTATTTTTATAAATTTACTTTTATAAAAATACTTTTTAACTTAAACTTGTAAATAACATAACACCTTCATTTTAAATCCGTTTTTCGAGTTTCTTACATGTTTGGATTCCTTGTGAAAAGTACTACATTTATAAAATGTCTCCCTTAATATATCAGATCTGAAACAGTGAGAGTTTTATAAAATAACTTTTATAAAAATACTTTTATACCTTTAATTATCGTAAACTTAAAAGTGTCATATCTTTTTCGTTATAGCTCGGTTTTTCAAGTTCCTTATATGCTTACGATCCTTGTGATAAGTACTAATTAAATAAAACATAATATATATATGTTTATATATGAATTCCAACAGTAGGTATGCAAGTTTTTAGTTAATTAGTTTTATACACTTGTTTTATATACTTTTCACTTTTTTAAACCATTACAAGTCCTTTGACTTAATACATAACATAACTTGATATATCTTAAGTCCTCTATAATATGTTCATGATACTTGTCCATGAGTTAGTGTCCTCAAAATCATTTATTCATAACTTTTATAATTAAAACTTTCAACACAAAATAATTCATAACCTAACCATATAATTTATTTAACACTTATATATAATGTGTACTTCCATTTTAAGTGTTATTTTACCAATGTAAATAATAAATTCAAATCATATATATCTTGTAGTATCTCATTATTTCATGAAATTAAGCTAGGTGGTGTTTAACATATATAACAAGCATGAAAACATATGTAAATGAATAATGAAATATTTAGGGTTTAAATGAACCTTATAGAAGTGTAGTAAGATCAAGAACACAAGTTTACACTTAAGCTTAAACCTAAAAATCAAACCCAAGATCAAACCCTAACTAGGAAACCCTAATTATCTTCTTGATTACAAACCCTTGTAAATAATACCCAATCTTCCAAACCACTTTGCAACACCTTAGATATTATAACTAATGAGCCTTGTATTCTTGAAAAATCAAACGTATGAACCCCCTAATTATATGAAATCAGCCGTGGGTTTAGATGGAGGCTGGGAGAGTTTTGTTGAAAGTTTACTTGACAATTTGGAAGTGTGTATAAGTCTTGTGTGGTACACCTATATATCCTAGAGGTATTTCCTAAAATACTAGCCAAAACCATGTATAAGAGGGTGGTATGAGGTACATTGTGTAAGGTGCTCTCCTCCTCCCTAGGAGGAGGGATATCCTTGGTGAGAAATAAGCATGTGTGGTATTATAAAGTGAAATTTGAATTTGTGTTTGTGTTTTATTCCTATAGATCCGGCCATGGCTTAATATATAGTAAGGATTTATTTAATTTTATGTAGTGGGTATAAAAGTGGGTATTTGTTTGAGTATAGATGGGTATTGGTGCTTCCGGGTATGCTTAAATGTAATTTATTGCGAAACGTAAGCGTTTTACGTAACCAATAAAAATAACTTATGAAAACTTATAAATTATACTCTTAATAATCATATAACACTTGCTTGACGTAAACTTTTATTTGTTTGGTGTCCGTTTACGTTGAACGTTGATGTTTAGTTTACGCGATTTAACTATACATTAATAATTAAAAGCGAACGCGTAAAACTCTAAAAATAAATAATGGTAATAATTGAGTCGGGAAATGACCTAAAATAACGGATTGTTACACCCATGTCTTCTTGGATTCATCATGTCATTCATTTCATCAGCCAATTGATCAACAAACTGATCTAATTGCTCCTCTATTCTTGCCATAACACGCTGCTCAAATTCTTGCTTATAAGCTTCAGTAAGAGGCCTATATCTCCTTGGAGGGATCTTAACAGGAACTTCGGATCTGATACCAACTGATGTAGACTAAGTAAGGAACAAACGAATTAAATCTGTTGATTCCAATGAATACCATAAACAATCTTCTAATTATCATTGATTCGAAAAGAATACTGATAGTTAGGCAAAATTCTTATCAAAAACTGCCAAAAATACACTTTTTATATATTTTGGAACTGAATAGCCATGATCATAGTAAAATTATTAAATAAGCATATGAAACTGAAATGGGCCTCAAAAGACAAATGGGCCAAAAACTATGCTAAAAACAAAAGTCCAAAAAACCTAAAAAACACAAAAATGCAAATAACTCCTAAAATAGTGTTTCTGGGCCTAAAACGGAGTCTCTGAGCCCAAGATATGCCTCTTTAAATAAAGGCCTTTTATTCACACGATCCTGGGCCTCTAGAAACAAAAGGTCCCGTTCTTCAACACTTAGGCCTACATTACAATGTTTCCAAACTTCAAGATGAAGCATTGAATTTTTCAAAATTAAAAAAGAGTAACGTTATTTTGGACGACATATAAATTCGTCAAAAGTTGACCCAAGATAAGGAAGGTCTTGGATTTCAAAAAATGATAGAACCACCTCTGTGAGTCTAAACCAACCAATAATGTTTGTAAAAGAAAGTCAAAAAGAAAATCCTTCAAATAGCTCTGTTAAACCCGGAATACCTCAAACTCATTTTGCAAACACCCGAGGTTCCCAAGCATCCATTAGAAGAGTGGAATCAAGACACCAAAGATATCACTCGGGCTCTCATTATGATCTTGAATACTTTTAAAGTCATATAATCGAAGACTTTCCTTTCAAAACAACCAATCTTCAGAAAGAAGAAATTTGTATAACAACCAAAGGTCTTCGTATCATAACACTTTCCAAGGGAGAGAAAACTCCTACCCAAATCAAAGGCTAAAAACACCTTGAAGCGTTAGACCAAATTTTCAAAACCTACATGATTTTTAAAACAATCCTTGGTCTGCGTTCTCGAGGTACGACCTACATAAACTAAGTACTTTACTTCAAGACCCAAGGATGTTTGTCTTGGGCACTTTATTTACTAACCACAACAGACCCAAGAGAAAGTGGGTACCAAATCTTGAGTTACATTGTCAATTTTAAGTATGGCATGAGCTTGATCTCCAAACGGATCATCGAATTGTGGATAATGGTTGCACCAGTCACATCGGTGTGAATAGAAGACTACTCAATTCATACTCCTTAAATCAAGATGAGCATATCATACCTAAAAGTTGGGCCTTTAATCTAGGTAACATCCTTCCTACTTGTTGGGAAATATATTGTAAAAGACTTAATACTGGTAGTATAACAGTTAAGTCTGGTAGTATTAGTTAGTTCTGGCAGTACTAAGTTAAGTCTGGCAGTACTATAGTTAGTACTGGTAGAGTGGCAGTACTATAGTTAGTACTGGTCGTATGTAGTTAAGTCAGTTTATGTAACAGAATAGAGGTATAGTTGTCTTAGAGATATCTTAGGAGATATCTTAGGAAAGGATATGCATTATCCTTTCACACGTTTTGTAAAGGCTTCTAGGGTTTCCTTGGTGTATAAAAGGAACCCTACGGCATAGAGTTTTATATATCGAATAGAAGCATTGAAGCTTAATAGAA
>BQNB010069946.1:4278-33311 GCA_026074375.1 Tanacetum coccineum
ATTTGTAATCCTAAAAAGAATGACATTTTCCCCATCATCGACATCATAAACTTATTGGTCATCTGATTAGCAAACTCATCACACATGGCAGTATTAGTTGATACAAATATTATATCGTCAACATAAATTTGTACCAGTAATATGTCGTTTCCAGCATGTCGTGTGAAGAGTGTTGGATCAACTGCACCTTTGGAGAATTGTTGAGAGATGAGGAAGCTTGACATCATATCATACCATGCGCGTAGTGCTTGTTTTAGACCGTAAAGAGCCTTTTTGAGCTTGTACACATGTGATGGGTTGTCCTGATCAACAAATCCTTTTGGTTGAGAAACGTAGACCTCTTCTTTGAGCTCACCATTCAAGAAAGTTGTTTTGACGTCCATTTGGTAGATTATCATATTCTTGTGAGCGGCATTCTCTACGAAGATACGAATGGCCTCAATTCTAGCAACCGGTACAAATGATTCCTCGAAATTGATTCCTTCTTCTTGTCTGAATCCTTGAGCAACAAGTCTAGCCTTATTCTTTAGTACCCCGCCAAATTCATCTGTCTTAACCTTATAAATTCATTTCAGCTTGATCAAGAATACGTTATCTGGACACGGCACCAATTCCCAGACTTCAAGTCTTTCAAATTCATGAATTTCTTCTTGCATTGCATCGATCCATGACGGTTCGATCATTGCTTGTTTGAAGTTCTTGGGTTCTACTGAAGTAAGGAAGGCATCAAAATAATACCACATGGCATCAGTTTTGAGTTGCTTTCTTGTAGATACAGAGCGAGAAGGATCACCATTCACATTTGCTATAGGGTGATCCTTAGTCCATCTACCAAGGTGTTCTAATGGAGTGTGGAGTTGTCTCACATTAGATGATGATCCTTGAGAAGTTGAGTCTTCATGAGGAGATTCATTAAGTGGATCATCATGAAATGTTGGTGTTTTGGTGATTCTTCAAAACCTTGAGAAATGATTAGAGACTGTTCATGTTCTTGTGATGAAGGAATACTTATTGATAGAGCATCCTGGTCAATGGAAGTTGACACAGTAGAATCAGCTAATACTTCAGCTCTTGGAGCAGCAGGTTCTTGAACTAGAGAAATAGTAATTGGTGAAGGGTTAAAGTATTCATCGAACATTGGTTGAAACAACCGATCCCAATCATCTCTTATTGGTGGCATCCAAGGTTGTTGAGAAATAGGGTTTGAACTGAATCCTGTACTGGATGTAGTAAGAGTCAATCCTTGAAGCCCGGGTCCTGAACTGAATTGTTCAGAAGCCATAGCTGTTAGCTCATCGAACGTTACATGAATTTTTTCAGTAATTATTCGTGTCCTTCTGTTATAGATTTTGAACGCTTTCCTTGAAGGCGCGTAACCAACGAAAACCCAATGTCTGCTTTTGCATCAAATTTACCCAGATCCTCATGGTCATTGGTAGGATACCAAAATGAACCAAAGACATAAAAGAATGATAAGTCCGGTTTCTTGTCTTGCATAAGCTTGTATGGAGTTTTGTTGTATCGGAGGCGTATCAAAGAACGGTTTTGGGTGTAACAAGCAGTATTGATAGCTTCGGCCCAGAGAAATAATGAAGCTTTAGAAAATAGCAGCATAGTTCGAGCAGCTTCTACAAGAGTCTGATTTTGCCTTTCGACAACACCGTTCTGCTATGGAGTATGAGCTACAAAAGTTGATGCGTGATGCCAACATTTTCATACCATGCACGAAGTGTCTGATTGACAAATTCGGTTCCATTATATGTTCAAACATTTCAGACTCTAGCTTTCAAACGAACTTGAATGTTTTTAATACATTTGATGATGGCCGCAGGAGCTTCATCTTTTGTCTTCAAAAATCTGACCCAGGTAAATCTTGAGTAATCGTCGACTATCACTAAGATATACCTTTTTCCGTTAATACTAGCCATACGCATTGGGCCACACAAATCCATATGCAAAAGATATAGTTTCTCTTGGTTAGTGTCTTTAGCTTTGGGTTGATGAGAGGATTTTTTTGCTTTTCCCTAATGCACATGTTGAACACAAATGATCTTTCTGAAATTTAAGCCTAGGAATTCCTCGTGCAAGACCGTCTTTAGCTAGCTTGTTCAAAGTACCAAAGTTGAGATGAGATAATTAACGGTGCCATAACAAGCTCTTAGTCTTTGACGCTTTAGATAGAAGACATATCGAAGATGATTTAAGCATGTCATCAAGAGAAATTGTGTATAAATTTGTGTCTCGGGACCCTGAAAGTAGATCAACACCTTCTAATTTGAGAATAAAGCAAGTGTTTTTCCAAAATGCAACTTCAAGATCCGCATCACAAAATTGTCCAACAAAAAACAAGTTATGTCCAAGCCCCTTAACGTAGTATACCCTTGAGATAAAAACATTTCCCAGCTGATAGTCACCATACCCCATAATCCTAGTAATCTGGTTGTTCTCGAATCTAACAGTACCCAAAAAATTACTAACAAAGTTCATGAGCTAAGAGCGATTCCCTGTCATGTGTTTTGAACAGCTAGAGTTCAGATACCAGAGTACAATCTGGACAACCTGTCATGACAACAGAAGAAGAAGATGAAATATCTGTTGCATTGGATCCCCAAGTTTGATTGGGTTCCGAGTGGTTAGCATTCTTAGATTCTACAATCTTAGCTATTTTACTCGAACCTATGTTTTTAACATTTTTGGGTTTCCTGCTATATACTTTTATCTCTGGTTTTTGTATTTCATCTAAGTGGTTGGTTTTCTTAGGAACTGGCACTAGGTAGTTGAGGTGAAACCTAGTTAATGGGCACGAATTACCCAACTATTAGTTGGAAGGTTCTTCCTGTTGGTTTCCACTTAAATCTACTTCAGTGAATAAACATGAACCCGTATTAGGTTTCCAAAATATTTTGTTTTTTTTTGTTCTTAACAGATATAGTATGGTTTAGTCCCATTTTGCACAGCATCAAAAAAAGATTTTTTATCATGAACACCATCAACATAGATTTATTACAAGTTAGAACATAGAATTTCATGAAATCGCATTTAAAACAGTGATGCTTAACAATCAACATACAAAATAGGTTTAAAACACGGTTGTTTTTATTAACTTTCCTAAATGTTGGCTTCTTCTTTATTCTTATTGTTCTAATTGTGTGTCTGCGAGATCCTATCATTCCTTTTATTGCCTGGAGGCTTTGATCCGCAATTACTAGTAGAATACTTCACTCATGTAGAAGACAACACAGGTGTGTTAGAATCTGATGTATTAGAAGACTCTACCTGTTTAATGTTGCTTGAGGATGTGAGAGGTTTAACAAACCTAACTTTCTTGACATTGTTCATAGGTGAGACAGCAACCTTCTTAGTACTAGGTGTTACTGCAATAAGGCAGGTATCTTGAACATATACAAGCAACTCCTGAATTCGTGTGGCATACTTACAAGAAAAGTCTAACTCTCTATCCAAAGGTTGTTTCGCTTTAGCTTGATCGACTAACTCCCGAAGAGTATTAGATTGTTCTTGAGTGTGCTCTGTGTTAGTAGTCTATGGTGAACCATCCCTATTTTGTAAATACTAGACGGAAATTTGTACTAAATCAAGCTTGACCAGGCCTGGAGTAATAGTGGTTGGCACGCAAGGTTGTGTGTACAACATTTTCAACAATTTGTTCCCTTTATTCTTTCGTAAATTGTTTTTCAATGATGTTATCACAGAAACCTTGTCTTGAATTCGAGCTTTTAAATCCTTATTTTCCACAGATTTTAAGTTTAGTTTGTTAATTAAAGAGTCACATTGTTCTTTATGACGAACATGCGTCTATTTGATTGAGTCAAACTCATCTTTAGAAACCTGTTTCACATGATTAATTTTATTACAAAGACGTTCATTCTCATAAAGAAATTTTGCCACACTATTTTCCAGTTCCTTATTTATGGGCTCAAGATCACATTTATCATGATTAACGTTCTATTCCTTGGTATTCTCTCTCAAAGATTGAATAGTATCCTTCAACTTACAAATGGTCTTGTCTTTATCTTGTAGCCAAGCTTTCAAATCATTAATTTCAAAATATTCTTGAATTTCAACAGCATTTTGATTAACGCAAGATTCATCGTTTTGAAAAACTTGTTGTAATTGCATTGATGCTTCGAGAGAAATACAATATTTTTCAAGTTGTGAGTAATTTTTCAAAAGATCATTATATGCTTGTTTTGATTTGGAAAGATCAGCATTAGATTCAACACTTTTCTTGATTAACACTCTTGCATTTCCATATTCACAAAATCATTATGGGTGATGGCAAAGACATAGAATTCATCACAGTTAAATGTACATTTGAGAACATGTTTTTTTGTAAGACAAGAGTCGATTCATTTTCAAAAGAATTTTCTTTCTTGGATGCTTGGAGAGTGATGTTTCAACATTGTGTGTGTGTGGCTCTCATCTGACGCCTCTCGCCGCTCCTACACTGCGCCTTCATTTTGACTCCAGGAGAACTGTTCCTGTCCACTTACGTTTCGCATTCACTCACTCGCAAGGATAGATGATAGAGATGGATAGAGTGGTAGCGTTTTGCCTAATGTGAGTTTATTAATGATGTATTTGTAAATGATTGTTTAGAAAATGAAATTAATTTCACATTGATTTTAATTAAAACAGTTTTTGCTACTGTTCAAACCCTCATTCACTTCTTCAGAAGCACTAGGTGGTGTCCTCTTCTTACCACTTGAGTCAAACTAGGTGAGGCAGTATTTTAAGCTTTTTTTAGGGCTTGCATTCACCAAAACTCATTAGTAGTTCACTGGGAACATCCACTATGACAGGTGGTGTGTAAGAAGGTTCAATGGTAGGATTGAGTGTATGAAACCAAAACGCTTGTTCAGCCGATAATTCTTGTTGTGCAGGAAAATACGTTTTTCCAAATAAATATCACGTTTAGGCTATTTAATTTTTAATAATCGGATTAGGTTTATGAGAAATTTTCTTTGCAATAACTTCAGGATCCTTTGCCTTTTCAAACATTTTTAATCGACTCTCTTCTTCCAAAATCAATGTTTCTTCATCATCAATCACAGGCATAACAACATGTGTATTAGACATTATAGCACCATCATACAAGGTTGGTTTTATCCGCTGAGCTATCTTAAGATCAAACGAATTTTGATAACCTAGAGCTTATTTGTGTGTATTATAATAAAACGCTTGTGGCTTAGTTAACATATGCACTGTCTGAGCAGATTGACCCGCTTTACAAATGATATTATCAAGTTCCTTAATCTTCTTTTCCAAATCATTTATTTTCCATATATTTATTTTCCTTTTCTTTGATTCATTTTTTTTTAAAATTAACGTTTTTGAATATAAAGATTTCCTTTTCTTTGTTGTGTTTAGAAATATTTTGCTCAAGTGACGTAAATTTATCTTGAGTACAAGTTCTCTCTAATCATATCTCCATTTGAGAATCAATATTTTTCACGTCTACTATGATCAATATTATGTTGTTTGTTTAAAAGTTTTGACCCTTTCCTTATATCTCTCTAGCTCAGCGGTTATTGATTCATTATTCTGTTCCTTATTAGCCTTTTCCTAATTATTTACATGATTAATCATTTGTTTGGACATTTGTTCAATCACAGATAAAATCATTGAATCTTGTTGTGCCTGCAAATTAGTATCTTGAACAGTTTCCTATTGTGTTTCTTGCAAATATTGAGAATATGGAATGATATTGCTATCACTAGATATCTCATTATCTGTAAAAATCCATAATTGGTGTTTGTTCAAAATCCTGCAATGTATGCACACTTTGATTATCCATATCATTTAGATAGGTTTCAGAATTTGGAACCATAGTTGGAAATGTTGGCCATAAGAACCGCTTGTGCAGTCGAGAGATCATCATAGTCAAAATCATAAGTATCGAGATCCTCAGTCTGGAAAGCATCATTATAAGGAATGATTGTCTGAGCTTGACCTGCTGGAATTCCTGGATCTGCAAGAAATGTGAGTTACTCCTCATCCAATATTTGTCCAGCTTCCTGAGCTTCTGCTAACATTGCTTTCTCTTTATACCATGATGCATTCCTTGGTCACTTAGGCTGAGTGCATTGCCTAGCCATATGTACTTCACCTTGGCAGTTGTAGCATTTAACAACTCTTGCCTATCCACTTGTAGTATTTCACCTTAAACTAGTAGCATTGCTCTTATCTGTAGTACCAGAATAATTTTGCCCTTGTCTCCCCTAAACTTGTTGCACGGTAACCCTGCCATCTTGAATAGTGGCTTGGTTTCTTGGATTAGAGGAAGTTCTGAGTTGATTATTGGTAGTAGGGAACCTTGAAGAAGCTACAACCGTTAGAAAACCCATTGCTTTATTAAGACAAGAAATCGGATCATCTCCAAGAGAAAACACAGGAACAACAAAACCTGAGTCTACAAACGGTGACTTAGTCATAAGTTGTGTAGGAGCTTAAGGTGATTAAAAAGCAACTTATGGAATTACTTATGGAACAGTTGAGGTTTGATGATTCATTTGAGACTGAAATGTATGTGATGGTGGAATGGATGAATGATTGAATTGAGTTTGTGATGGATAATGAGATGAGTAATGTTGATTGGGTTGAATTGATCCATATTGTGACGATGAAAACTGTTGTTGAAGTTAAGGATTGTTGTTAGATGATTGATAAGGGTTGAAGTGAGGTGGTGTCATGTAACACCCCCATAAAATCACAACGCAGCGGAATACCACATTGGGGTGCTACTTTATAGTATAAAGTACAAGTCACAGAAAACGACCTCAAAAGAGACGTTTAATAAAATGTCACATTCGATTTAAACACATCAGAGTAAATTCAGGTCCCAATAATTTTAATAAGAATTGCAAGTTAAAAAATTCAAACATGATTCAATGTATATTTTAAAGATAAATGATTATCGAATGTGAAGAAAACCGAGTCCTTTAAGTTTTGATATCCACGCGACTCAAATGCTCATTGTCAGCTAGCAATTTTTTTAACCTGAGATTATACATTGGCAAAAACGTCAAACAATAATGTGGTGAATGCATAGGTTTAAGTAAAATAGCTAGTTGTACTGAGATAGTTCAAAGAAATATTCTGTAAGCAACAAGTAGCGTTACAAACATTTAGAAGATTGTTTATCGAATTCCAAGTAATGTTTTTTAATAGTGGACACAAGGTTAAGATCAGCCCCTAGGCGACAATATTTCAAAGTATAATTCAGCAGAATACATTGCACGATTACAATGTTTCTATCATCTTGATTGCATTGTGCTCATGACACCAAAAACCTTGACGTTAACACATATCATATGCATTCTTGTTTGCCCCTGAGTTGGTATATTGCCTTATACCTAAATTCTAAATTCAAAATTGTCCGTTGACTGGGTCGCTCGAAAGGGTTATGATTCTACCCCAGTAAATCAAGAAGTATTTAAAAGTGGACCACAAGATCGAAGTAATGGTGGACTAAGTACATATTCCGAAGTCCAAAACAAGTAATGTAGACAAGAGAAACACATTCATCAAGTCTAAGTATATATTATTGCACTAAGCTCATGACACCGAAGCCTTAACTAGATTTTTGCCCCAATCAGAATATAGGATGCTTGCCAACACCCTAACATCTCTCAATGTTAAATGCACCCGATCAAACTAGTGACCCAAGTAAGGGTGGGGATTGTTAGTCCCGATAGATCTATCCATAACACCAGCGCTCACTATAATAGCAATTAACGGTTCATGATAATAGGGACTTCACGGCAATAAGGTAACTTAGGCATTAATAATCAGGCAGTAATCTGGATAGCATACACTTTGAAAAACACTTGTGTCCAATAGTAAAACAATCATGTCTAAAATTCACGGTTTCAAATATAGGTATTCACGATCTCAAATCATGTAGTAAACAAATCAAGCTTTAGTAAAAATAATCATGTAACGCTTACGTAGTAGAAATCAATAAGTTCACTTTGTAAAACGAGCATGTATTCCCCTCGCGGGTTTATAAAACATTGAAAAGATTGAAATGCGAGACTATGAACTCACAAAGTATTGAAAGGTAATTGTATTGTAGTAAAATATACAAGTTTGTAAACGAGCATGTATTCCCCTCGCGGGTTTATAAAACATTGAAAAGATTGAAATGCGAGACTATGAACTCACCTTGATGATGAAGAACGATTGACAGAAGTGCACATTTTAAGCACAACACAAACGGAAAATGGAACAGCTCGACCGGGAAGTTACGGTTCATCTTATCGGTTAAATCCCACTAGTAGAATGATGGTCAACACGACACGTTGATAAAGGAGTTGGATTCAAGTTGTAAGGGTTTGGTGATTGGTTAAATAAAATAAATCGGAAAGCAAACGCAGAGTGTGTAATATATTCCGTATATATTACACATGAAAGATAAACAATTATATAATTCATACGGTGAATTATATAATAAAAACAAACAAACAAAAGAATAAGTCACAACATATAATACTTTACACGTATTATTTACGAAACATAAGAAAATTAATCGTAACTATATAATTCGACACGTTTTCGAAATTCGCTTTACTAAATAAATAAAACGTTCTTGCATAAAAGTAAACACACGTTTTAAAGTTATGAAATAAGTAAACGATGTTTCTAAAGTTTTTATAAAAACTATGACTTTATTTTCTAGTTGCGAATTGATAAAATAATATTTTATAATTTAATATTTCGTTTCCTCGACGGGTTTTAGTTAAAACGTTGTCTCATTCGTAAAAGTATATTTTTCGTTTATTTACGAAGTTATTGTATTATTTCTAATAAAAATCTTAAAACTATATAACTTTGTTCATTTATCGGGTTTTTAATATAAGAAAAGGTTTAAATGAAAATACTAAGTATATAAGTTTTTTAGAAATTTCGGCATGACCTATTCGTTTATACAACGTTTCCCATCTTTACAAATCTCAACGTTTTCCCACTTTAATCAAAACTATGTAGCAAAGTACCCGCGTGTTTCAATATGTATCTAAACTAGATCAATAAATAGTAAAATAAATAAAACCAAACACTCATTTAGACCACGTTTTTACATCGAAAAATCAATCAATAATCGAAAATGATTTATAAAAATTAAATTAGTAAATGGGGAATCACCACCACAAGCCCGACACCACCATGGTGCGGCTGTGGGGGTTAAAGTGGGTTCGGCCGCCACCACAGTGGTGGTTTTAGGCAGCTGACCACCCCGAGGCATCACGTGGGGTTGCGCCATCACAGCCCGACACCACAAGGTGCGGCTGTGGTGGCTGTACCGTCGTCCGACCGCCACCACAATGGTGGTTTGGCGGCGGACAGCCCCTAATGGACCAAAAACAAAGGCCAAAATTAACCCCTAAATTAAATATCGTTTTTACACTCGATGTAACCACCATGCACGGAAAATATAGGCAAGATCCGGAGGTTTCAAGGTGTTTTATGGGCTGCTCCGCGGTTGCAGTAGCCGATCCGCCACCCACAGCCCGCCACGGCGGCGACAGCGGCTGGAAAAGCCGCCGCTGCTGCGGTGGTCGCGGCAGTGGCGTGGGAGGATGGCGGGACGAGGTTGAATGGCTGGAGAGGGTGGAGAAGTGCGGTGAAGATTCGCCGGAAAAAGCCACCGGAAAAGTTTTCTGGCGGCGGCGACTGACCGGCGGCGGCTGGCCGGAAACTGGAGAGAGAGGGGGGAGGATTTTGAGTTATATGTGTGTATTTTTTTTGAGAGAAATGAGGTGGAAAATTTATTTATACTCCAAAGTTTTATTTTAAAAAAATGTGGCAAGTGTAAATAGTCTAGGGCTACTAGTGTAAATATTTCACAGGGACCTAAAATGTAAATTTTTAGTGTAGTTTTGAATATAATGGTTCGGGACTCTTTTGGGCGAGTTACCGGATGATTCAAAAGACGAAACTTATTTTTTTAATAATGTTTTTAATAGATGAGGTTTTATGTGTAATTTTTAATAAAGTTTTTATAACTATCGGTTCGGGACTCGTTTGAGCGACTTAACGGATGATTCAAATCTCAAAACTTGCGTCATTGTTTTTCTAATCATTTTTCTGATAAAAATGAGTATTTACTTGATAATATTTTATATATATTTTCATAACATTTTTTATAAAATAATCGTTATTTAATATTATGAACCCGGTTCCGTCCGTTCGAAAGTAAAACTAGAAATAAATTTTTAACCCGCATATTCGCGTTATCAACAAACGCTTTTAATTAAATTGTTAAGTATTTTATTAAATATTTTTATTTAATAAAACGTGATAATTAAATATAATTTAATTATTTTTGTGTTTCTAAATCTTGCGAGGGCATTTCAGTCACCACCTTACTGAACTGTTTTCTTTTCTGGGTCTCGGTCAAACTAGAAAAGTTGTCAGGAATGTCGTTTTATATCAAATTGTTTTAGAGTCCGAATAATGAAAACGTGATCTAGTGGGTTGTTTTGATAAGTCAGCTTAAAAATAAATTTTATAAACGACAAACATGTAATAATAAATGTAATTTATTATTTAAATGTGTTCCGAAAATTGACAGTTGTTACAAACTCGATGGCTGTTGGTCGCGTAATGTAATTTTTTTTTAAATTCTCGCTTTTTCTAAAATGAACCTCGTCCAAAATTTTGTGTTACGTAAATATTATTTAATCCATTAATATGTTAAACAAAAAAAGTTTATCTACCATCAAAACTAGGGGAGAGACACAAAACCAAAAAAACCACCTCAAAAAATCGAACCAATTCTAAAACCGAGGATGACACGGTTTTGGTTTTTAAAACGCCCTCAAGTATCTCTTTGCTAAGAAAGATTCTAAGGCAAGATTGCTCCGATGGGTTCTGCTCCTTCAAGAGTTTGACTTTGATGTAGTTGACACGAAAGGAGCTGAGAACCTCGCGGCTGATCATCTATCACGATTAGAGAATCCTCACAAGAATGAACTCGATCCAAAGGAAATAAATGAAAAGTTTCCTCTTGAAACTCTTAGTTTGATTGCTGTTCTTGATGCTAGTACCCCATGGTTTGTTGACATCGCAAACTACCATGCGGGAAATTTCGTGATCAAAGGGATGTCAACTCAGCAGAAAAGAAAATTCTTCAAAGACGTGAAGCATTATTTCTGGGAAGATCCTTTTCTGTTTAAAATCTGTGAGGGATCAAGTTATTCGACGTTGTGTTTTTGGCATGGAAGCCATGTACATACTCATGGCTTGCCACGGATGGGCCCCACGGTGGACACTCACGGTGTAAATACAACAGCAAGGGAAAGGTCTTTGATTCCGGATTCTTTTGGCCCACAAATCTACAAAGATGCCCATGAGTTGTTTTTAAAAACTGCAACTCTGCCTGCGCCAAGGAAAAAAAAAAATTGACAACAAACGGGATGAAATAGCCACAATATTCCATCCAAGTTTGTATTTTACTGTGGATTTTTTGACGTCTGGGGCATTGACTTTATGGGGCCATTCCCATCATCCAAAGGCAACAAATACATCCTAGTAGCAGTTGATTACCTTTCAAAATGGGTTGAAGCGGGAATGCACCTCCCCACCAATGATGCTTAGGTTGGTTGTATGATTTTTAAAGCTCTTTTTGCCTGATCGGAACTACTCCGAGAATTATCAGTGAGCCGATGGCACTCATTTTTGTAATGATCATTGTGCCAACGGTGGTAAACGCTTTATATATGGGTGTTAACCCATCAGACTTTCCACTGCATTGCCATCCACAAACAAGTGGGACAAGTCGAGGTTTCCATTCGGGTCTTGAAGATATTTTTGATGTGATCATTAGGAGAGAACAGTTACCTCTGGTCAGATAAGTCGGATGATGCTTTTTGGGCTTTCCGCAACGTTACAAGTCACCCATGAGGTTGTACTCCATATAAGCTGGTTTACGGAAAAGCCTGCCTCATCTGCCAATGACTTCTAGAACACAAGGCCTTACTGGGCCTTAAACACATACAAACTTTTGACCTAAAAAAAAAGCTGGTGACCATAGAATGTTTCAATTGAAAACTTAATTGAGCTCAGCCCCTGTTGAAGCTAATGAGAACTCTTTTGATCTATAAGAAAAAACAAGAGGATTCACGACTTAAAAATCAAGAACGCGTTTTTTAACGTCGGTGTCAGTCCTCATCTTTAAACTCTTGATTAAGATTTTCTCAGGAAAGCTTAAACCCGTAAACTGGTCAATCTAAGACCATTTCAATATCACACAAGTTTTCAAGTTGAACGGCTCTGTCGAGTTATCTCAAAACTCCGGGCCAAACTTCAAAGTGAATGGTCATCGTATTAAGCACTACTTTGGAGGGGACGTACCATAATTGGTAGTCCCGGATCTCCAGACATTCCCCAATGTCCAGTAAATTCAGGTGACGGGTCAAGCATAGCGACCTTAAACAAGCGCTTCGTGGGAGGCACCCCATGCTTATCATAATATTGGGTAGAATTGAATAAGTGTTTTCTTGTTGTGTGGAGGTTTACTTTTCCTAGTTACACGTGTTTCGTGTTTGTGTTGTTAATTGTCCAGGATTGCCCGGATTGTGAAGAACTCTCGTGCTTGTATTTTTATCAAGAGTTTCACATCCTCAGCTTTATTTTGGGAATCCAGTATCCAAATCTAATCGACTAACGTTTTATCTTTTGGCACACTTAATAAACGGCCTTAGATTTACGTAGGTGCCCCTTTCAAAACATCGAGGACGATGTTTAAGCTCTAGGTATGGGGGGGAGTCTTCGATTTGATTTTGCCTGCAGCCGTTGTTATCATGTAATCCCGTTTTTACCACCAATTTTTTGCAAAAATACCAAAAAAAAATGAAAAAATTTAAAAATTTTCAAAAATAAAATAAGTGTTTTGTCACAGTTTTGACTTTCCTAATGGGTAGAATGAGAATAATTTTTGACTCGATCGGGCGTGTTGAGCCCTAGCTAGTTCCTCAATTGTAGGCTAAGCTTTCACGAGGTGAAGAACAAGAAGTGATAGAGTTAAATATAAGTTTATGTGCTGAGCAAGATTCTTCTAAAGCTTATATGAGTAACTTGTGGCTTTTTCTCCCATTAGCTTTTAATCCACCTAATCATACGTGCTCATTTCAATTCAACTAAGTCAATCGATGTTTTTAGAAAAAGCTTCAAATTTTGTAACTTGGATTCTTTTTAAAGCAAGGTTTTTCTGTTCTTAGTAATATTGAAATTTAAAATTGCCATAGAAGCATGAATGAATATGATTGCAAATATGCATGAATATAAAATTATGCCAATTTATGCATGCAATTGGTATATGGTGAAATAAAAAGATTGTGTTGTGATATCCCACTCCGCTAACACGAGGTGGGACGTTCAAAAAATAAGACATCTTTGCTTCTAGGGATTTGGTGTGTTTGATATCTCACCAGGAAGCGAGTGGTCTAGGTGAGGGTTTCAAACTAAGACGGCCTATCACTTAGCCATATTAGGAAGAAGGTGTTGATATGATTTTCCCTCTACGCTAGCAACGGGGATGGTTTTCAATTCAAGAACACGGTCATGGTTGTTGGATATCCTACTAGGGAGCGAGGCCTAGTAGGTGTTCAATATAAGCACGCATTCCTAGCTTTAAAGAAACTTATGATTATGGATGTTGAAGATGTTGCAACAAAAGTTCTACGTTAAATTTTCGCTCTTTAAAATCAAGTTACAAGGTCTTTGAGTCGTGATTCATCTTGAATTACGACTATGGAAATAAGTTGACCTATGGTTGAGTTGAATTGAGTACACACATTTAAATCATTTATCTTTTGGGAGCTAAAAGTGCACAATTCATAAGTTAGGTGCTTAAAACATTTAGGACTTATATTGTTCAAATGATCTTGTTAATTGCTTGGTTTGGATCTAGTGAAAAAATACAGGGGACGGTGAATTTTCGTCAGGAACATCCGTAGATTATTCTATGGACGTTCTCATTCTATTGATCAATGTTGAGAAAATAAAGAAAAGGAAAAGAGAAAATCCAAAAATTTTAGGGGATAGGTATTGTAACATATCAAAAATGGTGAAAACGGGACTTGTCAAAGCTATTGATTCTTTAGTTTCCCTTGACGAACACTTAGCTACTTTTCGAGGTAATTAGTCGAGGGGGATCGAGATTCTTAGTTTTCTAAGTGTTTACTTCATAACATTGCGTGAGGACACGGCAATACCTTAGTATGGGGGATTTTGGTATGTGCTTAATTACACATACCATTTTCCATTCTAAACGGACTTAAACGACTAAAACACAAGAAACTTTATGGTATGCTGGACCCGAATATGAGATTAATTGCATGAGTAGCTATTGCCAAAAGACTCTAACATCATGAACTGTTAATTGCCTATAATGGGTGAGCGCTAAAATAGATCTATTGGGTTTGACAGCCCTGTCCGGGGGTATGAATCGAATCCTTTCGAGCACCCAGTCAACGGACAATTTGTATTTAGAATTTAGGTATAAGGCAATAATACCTAGTTATGGGGCAACATGAATTACATACAAGATATGTGTTAACGTCAAGGCTTCGGTGTCATGAGCTTATTGCAATAGAAACTTGATTAATGGCTTGTCCGTACAACAAGTCACACGATGAACAAAACTTGTGTTCTCTTTTATCTCTTACAAACTCTATGGATTCACTCAACATTATTGTTGACTTTTTAAGCATGTTTTATCTCAGGTAACCAAGGGTGATGGATGCTGTGTACGAGGAGTCTGCGCTAAAGTTTTAAAGAACTTGTATTTTGTTCCATTTTATAAAACTAATTATCCATGTTTTGGAAAACTCATGTTATGAATTTGGTAACGATCCTGTGGGACGTATGTTTAATTACTCTGAAACTTCTTTAAATGGAACAATATTTTTAAACGCCTCTTTTCGAGTCGTTTTCAATATCCTTGTGCAAATGTACTATGAATTAACACCTAATGTTGTATATTCCGCTGCGTGAAATTTGGGGGTGTTAAACTTACAAGCAAAGTCTAACTCTCTATCTAAAGATTGTTTCGCTTTAGCTTGTTCGACTAATTCCCGAAGAGTATTAGCTTGTTCTTGAGTGTGTCTAAGATAGTCTATGTGAACATCCCTATTTTGCAATAACCTAGGAGGCAACGGTACTAAATCAAGCTTGAACATGCCTGGAGCAATAGTGGTGATAGAAGGTGTGTGTACAACATTTTCAATAATTTCTATCCCTTTTAATTTTCATAAATCGTTTTTCAATGATGTTATCACATAAACCTTGTCTTGAATTTGAGCTTTTAAATCCTCATTTTCCACAGATTTTAAGTTCAGTTTGTTAATTAAAGAGTCACATTGTTCTTTATGACGAACACGTGTCTGTTTGATTGAGTCAAACTGATCTTTAAAAACCTGTTTCACATGATTAATTTCATTACAAAGACGTTCGTTCTCAGAAAGCAATTTTGCCACACTATTTTCCAGTTCCTTATTTATGGGCTCAAGATCACATTTATCATGATTAACGTTCTCTTCCTTGGTATTCTCTCTCAAAGATTGAATAGTATCCTTCAACTTACAAATGGTCTTGTCTTTATCTTGTAGCCGAGCTTTCAAATCATTGATTTCAAAATATTCTTGAATTTCAACAGCATTTTGATTAACGCAAGATTCATTGTTTTGAAAAACTTCTTGTTGTAATTGCATTGATGCTTCAAGAGAAATACAATGTTTTTCAAGTTGTGAGTAATTTTTCAAAAAATCATTATATGCTTGTTTTGATTTGGAAAGCTCAGCATCAAGATTCAAACACTTTTCACACGATTCACACTCTTGCATTTCCATATTCACAGAATCATTATGCAAAGACATAGAATTCATCACAGTTAACAGTACATCTTGAGACATGATTTTTTGTAAGAGTCGATCATTTTCCAAAAGAATTTCTTTCTTAGCAATTTCCAAACATTGTTTATAAACTGAAGACTGATGAACAGACACTTCCATTTAGTCAAAAACTGTTTGTACTTCCGTTATTTCATTTAGAAGATCTTTATCAAACACATTGAAGATGTCTTTTAAATATTTTAGAAATGAAATAATTTCATTGTTAAAAACAGTTTTTGTATGCTCAAACCCTCATTCACCTTCTTCAAGAGCATTAGGTGTTGTCCTCTTCTTCACTATTGAGTCAAACTGGGTGAGGTGGAATTTAAGCTTTTTAAGGCTTGCATTCACCAAACTCACTTAGGTAGTTCATTGGGAAAATCATCTTGCAGGGTGGATGTGTAAGGGTTTAATGGTTGGATTGAGTTATATGAAAACCAAAAGGCTTTTTCAACAGATATTCTTGTTGTGCGAGAAAAAACGTTTTCCAAATCTTTAGTTAGTCTCATTTAATTTTTCATATTCAATAGGTTTATGAGAAATTTTCTTTGCAATAATTCAGGATCTTTGCTTTTGTCAGACATTTTTTGATCGTCTATCTTCTTCCAAATTCAATGTTTCTTATCATCAATACAAATTATAGCAACATGTGCCATTAAAACAACACCATCATACAAGGTTGGTTTTATCCGTTGAGCTTTCTTAAGATAAAACGGATTTTGATAACCTAGAGCTTGTTTATGTGTATTATCATAAAACGCTTGTGGCTTAGTTAACATGTGCACTGTCTGAGCAGATTGACCCACTTTACAAATGATATTATCAAGTTCCTTAATCTTCTTTTCCAAATCAATTTCATTTTCCATATATTTATTTTCTTTTTCTTTGGATTCATTTTTGAAAACTGTAAAAGTTTTGAATAAAGATTCCTTTTCTTTGATTTGTTTAGAAAGATTTTGCTCAAGTGAGTCAATTTGTTCTTTGAGTGCAAGTTTCTCTCTAATCATATCATCCATTTGAGAATCAATCATCTTTTCACGACTACTTAAATCAATATTAAGACGTTGTTCAAAAGTTTTGACCCTTTCCTTATATCTCTCTAACTCAGCGGTTATTGATTCATTATTCTGTTCCTTATTAGCCTTTTCCCAATTATTTACATGATTAATCATTTGTTCGGACATTTGTTCAATCACAGATAAAATCATTAAATCTTGTTGTGCCTGCAAATTAGTATCTTGAACAGTTGCCTGTTGTGTTTCTTGCAAATATTGAGAATATGGAATGATATTGCTATCACTAGATATCTCATTATCTGTAAAATCCATAACTGGTGATTGTTCAAAATCCTGCAATGCATGCACACTTTGATTATCCATATCATTCAGATAGGTTTCAGAATTAGGTACCTCTGAGATAATGTCAGAACCATAGTTGGAAATGTTGGCCATAAGAACCGCTTGTGCAGTCGAGAGATCATCACAGTCTGAATCATAAGTATCGAGATCCTCAGTCTGGAAAGCAGCATTGTGAGGGATGATTGTCTGAGCTTGATCAGCTGGAATTCCTGGATCTGCAAGAAATGCGAGTTGCTCCTCATCCAATATTTGTCCAGCTTCTTGAGCTTCTGCTAACATTGCTTTCTCCTTATACCATGCAGCATTCCTTGGTCGCTTAGGCTGAGTGCATTGCCTAGCCATATGTCCTTCACCTTGGCAATTGTAGCATTTAACAACTCTTGCTTGTCCACTTATAGTATTTCCCCTTGAACTAGTAGCATTGCTCTTATAAGTAGTACCAAAATAATTTTGCCCTTGTCTTCCCTAAACTTGTTGCACTGTAACTCTGCCGTCTTGAATAGTGGCTTGATTTCTTGGATTAGAGGAAGTTCTGAGCTGATTATTGGTAGAAGGAAACCTTGAAGAAGCTACAGCCGTTAGAAAAGCCATTGCTTTATTGAGACAAGCAATCGGATCATCTCCAGGAGAAAATACAGGAACAGCAAAACCTGAGTCTCCAAATGGTGATTCAGTCATAGGTTGTGTTTGAGCTTGAGGTGATTGATAAGCAACTTGTGGAATAGATGAGGTTTGATGATTCATTTGAGACTGAAATGCATGTGATGGTGGAATGGATGAATGATTGAATTGAGTTTGTAATGGATAATGAGATGAGTAATGTTGATTGGGTTGAATTGATCCATATTGTGACGATGAAAACTGTTGTTGAAGTTGAGGATTGTTGTAAGATGATTGATAAGAGTTGAAGTGAGGTGGTGTCATATGCTGCTTTGCAACGAATGCAAGTGGATCTTGATTGCGTTCACACATAATACAGACTTCATTTGCATGGAGTTCATGTTCAAGATATGAATGAAGTTGATCAAAGTTGGAGGTATGCAAATATTTAACAAGCTTGACATCAGTCACAAACTTACTCCATTTAGGTGGAAGACTGTTTAAGAACTTGGTATTAACTTGAAATTGCTCCATTTTCATTTTGTAGATGTTCATATCGTTAATCAGCTGAGTAAATCTCAAGTAATATGTGTGAAGTGATTCCTCCTTGATGTGAGTAAACTTATCAAATGCATCGTACAACTTACACTCTCTTTCCTGCTTTGTCAAAGAGGTACCTTGCATCAGTAACTGAACTCTCTCCCATAAATCTTTAGCAACTCTGTGATGATTCACAAGTGAATAGATATCAGCAGGAAGACCTTGAAGAATGATATTGGTAGCTTTCATATCACAATCAGCTTGAATTTTCTCAGCAGCAGATAATTCAGCATATTTCTTTGTTCTGATCACACCGTTCTCTTCAACTGTAGGCCAAATGAGAGGACCATGTTCAACTGATTCAAGTATCATTCTTTTGTGCTCTCTATTTTGCAAGAATCATACAGGTCTTTGTCCAACATAGGTGGATGATTGTCAGCACCGGAGAGTATCATGTATTCAGCAAGAGTATTCTTTTGTCCAAGTGAAATAATTGAATCCATTTCAATGTGATAAGATTAAGATGATCGTACAGTGATTGGAGGTTGTTGTGTTAAAGTGAGTTTTGATTAATGAGGTTGAGTCTTTCGGAATACACAGGATTTTACAATTCTTGATAAAACTAGGAAATTAAGTTATCACGGGATTTTACAAATCAAAGAACAACCGTATAATTCACCTAATGAACGTGTATAGTTCTCCTTTGAAACAAATGTATAAATCGCCCTTGTGAAGAACAACGTATAATTCGCCTTTACAACAAACGTATAAATCGCCCTTGCAGAATAACACGTATAAATCGCCTTCACAAAAACAATGTATAATTCGCCTTCACAAACACGAACGTATAAATCGCCTTAACAAAAGATCATGTATAAGTCGCCTTTGTAAAAGAGCACGTATAATTCGCCTTAGTTAAATGAGTGTATAAATCGCCTGACCAAATATACGTATAATTCGCCTGTATGAGACGTATAAATCGCCTGAACAAGTTATCACGTATAATTCGCCTATAGGAAACCGTATAAATCGCCTGAACAATTAGATACGTATAAATCGCCTATAGAAGACGTATAAATCGCCCAAAGAACTTCGAAACTCAAAAATCAAAAATCTTAAAAAGACACACTTTTTGACGTTTTTACCCAATTTTTCTTGTACTTCTTACCTATCTAAGACTATTAGAACCTTAAAAACACAAACTTTAACGTTTTAGACACGAAAAATTTGAAATCAAGATTCTTGGTACAAAACCCTCTTTTTAACCAAAAAGACTCAAAAAGATGATATTTTTTATGGTTTTTGAAAGATTTTCTTGTACTTCTAGTCTATACTAAGATAACTAAGAAAGAAAGTTAAAAGCTTTATGGTTTTTAAACCCTCAAAAAGTAAAAACTTTTTTATGGATTCGAACCAAACTACACGAATAAAAATGAGTAACAAACGCACACAAAACCTTCACAAACACCCCATGGCTCTTGATACCAATTGTAGAATATCTTAACACATAAATGGAAGGATTCACTTTAGGTTTTAAAGAGGGAAAGAGATGGTTGGATGAACATGTAAAGAGAGAAAGAAAAAGGATAATATTATATTAGTGTAATGTGAGAAAAGAACAACCAACACCCTTTCCATGTGTGGAGAGGGTTTATATATCTCATGCTATGGCCGGCCATGGGCCTTTAGTAGGCTTATCCATGGGACTTTGGCGCGGTTAGCTTTCTAACTTAACCTTACAACTTACTACGAGCTACGACTAACTATATTGGTAGTGACCGACACTTTTTCGTATTTCTAACAAAACACGGCCCAAATTTGTCCAGAAAACTCAGATTCAAAAACGAATCTTGTAAAAATCTTTGGACTGACTTCCACTTGTTTAATACTTTTGAAACTTACTTTTTCATAAACTAGACTCTTTGTAGATATTTTAGACTCCAGAATCACTATCAAACTCGTTTTTATCATCAAGTTATGACCCGTTTAATCCGACCTAAAATTCTGCTCAACCCTAAATTCGATTTTAACGTAATCTATTCCTAACTAAGCGTGTGATCAACACCCTAATACATCCCTAATCAAAATTTTATGCTCGTATATAATTATTTACAGAGATCTTATAAACCCTAATTTTTCCATCAATTAAAGTTACATAATTCAAATTATTTGAAAAGATTGAATTAAGAGAATTATACCTAAACCTTCTTACGTGATTACACGCGATCTTACACCTTAAAATTCTTTAAAAAAAATTGATGGGTTTTTCTTTCTTGTTGAGAGTCGACCGAACCAAGGGAGAGGGAGGAAAAAAATGATTTAAGGTTTTTAGTTTGATGGATAAATTAGGTTTTGTTTCCTTGTAGGATAAGTATGGCATAAAAAAATATACCCTGATCCCTTTTTCCATTTAATTAGCCCCCCCATAAATATATATATATATATATATATATAAATTTTATATTATGTATTTACTTAATGTATGTATTAATTTAAAGTGTATTTGCACCTTTTTATCAATTCACTTATACTTTTAAAGAATAAAATACTTATTAATCACTAAATTTAAATTCTTCGTTTCACTAATTATTTTTCCAAAATATTATTATTATCAACTTGTTAAATTTACTAACGGACCTAACTTATTAATTAAACTTGAACCGAAATTAACGACGCTCGCAACCTTAGTTATTCCAACGTTAAAAATAACGTAACTACCAATGAACATCATTTTCACAATCACCATTATAAACGAAATGAAATGACTAAATCACTCACTTCTAGCATCTCACACATAATTTATATCACATAAATAACCTGCGCACATAATTCTAATCACATAGCAGTTAATCAGATCAACACTAACGGTTAAACTAACCTGATTCGGTCATGGTTGTCACAAATTAGATATTTGCATGCCCGTGCCCAAAGTAAGTCAAGATGATACTTGTTTACCTTTGGTGATCTTGATTAATTTCATAAAGAGAAACGGAATTAGTTAAACATTATGGACTGACTTTGATCCATATCCATTGTTTAACAAGTATCTATAACAAAATGGTGTATAATGATAAATCATTTAAACTGAGATGTTTTACGAAACCACACTTAAGTATTTTTGTGAGTAATGACGTGTTGCTAGACGCTTACCATTATTTGTATAAGTTAATGGATTATGTCATTTCGCAAGTGGGAGCTATTGGGATTTCTCAAGTCGTAATCAATATTTATACCAGCTAGAAATACATGAGCCTATTAGGGGCACACACGTATACACCGAGAGAATGTTTATTTATATGATTAATGTATTTATAATAATATATAATTATAACTATGTATAAAACCCTATTTTTAGGTACTCTCACAAATGCTACAGTGATGTAGCAATAAGCATATTATAATCGAGTGAACAATACTAATATTTTAACCTAATATAACACAAACACATTCACTTCCCACTCACAACCACATTCATCTCCCACTCCACCGCCTACCTCACCCACTCCACTGCTCCATCTCCCACTACACCGTTTATCTCGCCACAAAACTCACACACTCCCAACAACTTAGTGTGGTGTTCGATTATGTGTGATTGTTTCCTAGTAAAAATGGTTTTGGTGTTCTTTGAGTTGTTGGGTATTTTGTTGATGTTACTTTTTCTGATTGTTTGGGGGGGGGGGGGTAATGAGATACAAGTAAAGAAGATATTTTTGTTGGAATTGTATTCTTAGTATTTTAAGCTACATGTTTTATAATTTGATTGTATTAGTTAGGGTTTGGCTTATTTGTGTTTTGATTTTTTGTTGGTTGCATTTACAGGATATGATGAATTTCAATAGATTTGATTAAAGGTATGGTAAAAATGCTTTTGGTGTTCTTCGAGTTGTTGGGTACTTTGTTGATATTACTTCGTTTGATTGTTTTAGGGGGTAATGAGATCTAAGTAGAAAAGGTATTTTTGCTGGAATTATATTCTTAGGATTTTAAGTTGCATGTTTATGATCGTTTTGGTTAGGGTTTAGCTTTTTTGTGTATCGAATTTTATTTGTTGCATTTATAAGTTATGATGAATTTTAGTAAATCCGATTAAAGCCCTAAACATCCGCATCTTGGCGTGGCAAATTATTAGGTTTGCAGCCATGATGTAGGAAAAGGGTCATTTTAGCGAGGGAAGCTTATTAAGCTTGCAGCCATGGGGGACATATCCCCTTTTCTAGTTTGTTGAGTGGATTCGAGCCTGATTCTACCTATAATACAGTTGTGGTCCGAATATACCATAAACCAATTGTTGGTATGTGTGCTATTTTGGCGAGTCATATGTGCGTTGGAGCATTATACTTAATGTTCATATTATATGTATGAATGTGTTGAGATTGTTTATGCGTGTGGTTGTGCATCTACAAGCTATGACGAATGTCAATTGGTTCACTTAAAGCCCTAACCATTTGTGTCTTGGCGTGGCAAACTATTAAATTTTGAGCCATGATGTAGGAAAATAGGCTTCGAACCTCATTATACCTATAATACATTTGTGGTGCGAATATACCATAAACCAATTACCAGTGTGTGTGTTATTTTGGTAAGTTATATGTGAGGAGGAGCATTATGCTTAATATCTATATTATATGTGTGAATGTCTTGAGATTGTTTATGTTTGTACCAAGTTTTCAGCCATGGCAGGTTAACCCTTCTTTTGCTATTGATATTAAATGTATATATTTGAGGTTACCTACATCTTGAAACATTAAGCATAACTTTGCACCTCACATGTGCTACAATAATGGTTAGATATTAATTTTTTTATCCTAAATATTCTTGGTTTAATCTCAAGAACAATAACTTATTATTTTTTATGAATGCGGGTAAGTTTGAGTGAGGTTGTGGTTGTTTGTGTCGTGGCGAGGTAAACTGCTAGGTTTACAGCCATGGCGGATGTCTGCTTTTTCGATTTCTATATTCTGAAGGCATATTTAGGTACTCTCATAAATGCTACAATGATGTAGCAGATAATATTAATGATGGAAATTAGCCATTAATCGGCTCCTATGGTATACATGATTTACATTATTATAAAAATATGCTTGCACTTGAGGTTATCCGTATCTTGGCAGGGCAACTTACCAAATTTATAGCCATGGCGGGTTAACCCTTCTTTTGCTATTGATATTAAATGTATACATTTGAGGTTATCTGCATCTTAAAACATTAAGCATAATGATGCACCTCACATGTGCTACAATAATGTTTGGATATTAGTATTTTTAACTTCATGAATACGGGTAGTTTTGATTAATGTTGTGACTGTTCGTGTCTTGGCGAGGTAAACTGTTAGGTTTGCAGCCATGTCGGATGTCTGCTTTTTCAATTTTTAAGTTATATAGGCATTATACACACATTTGTGTTGTACGTTTTTACGCTGATAATGTTGGGTGTATTGGTTGCATGAAAAGGTTATGCTGAATTTAAATACATTCGATTGAAGCCCTAAACATTCGTGTCTTGGCGTGGAAAGCTATTAAATTTGCAACCATGGTAGATGTGTTTGCTTTTCATGATAACTAATAAATTTGAGCCTCATACTATGAACTGAAAGGCACATTCTTTTTTCAGTCGCATGCTTATCCCATCCTGATTATGGCTGTCATACATTGATTAGTGACGTGTCGTGTGTTTGTGGGCCAGTAAATATGAAAAGTGGTGTTGGGTGTATTGGTTGTATCAAAAGGCTACGATGAATTTGAGTGGGTTCGGTCAAACCCTAAACATCTTTGCCTTGGTGATTCAAGCCTATTAGGCTTGCAGCCATGGGGAACGTATTTCCTTTTTGTGTTTTGGCAAACAAAAGCGATTCACATGGATGTGTTAATTCTTTTATGCAATGGCTGAGGTAGGCGATGGACTGGGAGATAAATATGCTGTGTTATATCAGGATTAAAAAATTAGTATTGTTCAGTCGATTATAATATTCTTTTCGTTACATCACTGTGACATTTATGAGAGAACCTAAAAACGAGTTTTTTTAAAGACTGTTAATTTGTAGCCGCGGCATGTTAACCCTTCTTTTGCTGTTGATATTGTTGTTGTTGTTTCTACTTAAAATTCATTACTTTCGGATTTGGGTGTGTCAAATAACCTATTGGTCCAAAGATTAAACAAACAATATTTAGATTTGCAATCCCACGTCTTGGCGAGGCAAGTTATTTGACTTGCAGCCATGACAAAAGACTACTTTGCTAGGAGTTATGTGTATGGCTTTGCACAACATCTATGAAAGAAAGATGTATGGCTTTTAGTATATAGTTTTATCATTTAAAAAACATTTAAGAGGTTGTGATATTTTAGATTTGGGTATGCCAAATAAGGTAGGCTGTGATGAATATGAGCGAGTTCGATTAATGTTGTGAACGTCCGTCACTTGGCGAGGAAAACTGTTACATTTGCATCCATGGAGGATGTCCACTTTTTTATGTATAAGGTTCAGATGAAAACACTCACTAATCTATGTGTTTCATTTTTTAGTGATTCAATCCTAACTTCTCCTAGCAAGCATCATAGAAAACTCTCACTAATCTATGTGTTTCATTTTTGGTGATCACTCAACTGCTCGATCATAACGTGTATTCTATCATAAGCTTGGCAAGGATACTAATCTCCACCACTAGAGTCTAGATGCAGCTATTCAAAAAGGAAAATGGGTTGACACAACACAAAGGCTAACACGGTGAGTCATTTAATCTTTACCAATACCAATACTCCAGAAAAAGCAACAAAACCACAAATGCTCGTCCAAATCCATGAACGAGACACATGTGATTGCTCAATTCCTTAACTCGAGTAAGCTAAAGGTTAGGATTAAGAATGATTAAGGGTAGGAAAAAGACATGGGAAACATTTATTATTGGTGTAAAATGAAAGATAAACAAACATGTTTCATAAGTCCACAATCTCCTCGTTACTAGTCGCATTCAATCCCATAATGGCAAAAACCCAAGGTCAAGAGTCAAGGGTTCTACAAACTACACGAGTTAATGCGTATGAAATGTAGTGTAATGCCTCATAATCATCATAATAAGTAGGCATGCATTAACTCGACCTTTATCATCAATGAATAAAAAAAGTATGTGCTATATTTTTTTTCAAAATTTTTGGGCAAATTTAGCACATATTTTAATCGAATAATCTTTATAATCACTTATTTCTATCTCCCTTCCCCTCACTTAAGATTTACAATGCCCTCATTGTACAAATGTAAACATAAATAGAAATGAGAGATATAAATGAGACAGATTTATAAATGTTACCCGTTTACCGTAATCATAACAAATATATCAAAACATTATCAGCTGGTCAAGGCGGGAATACTACCACTATACTAAATGACATATAAGCTAGTTTATATTTATTATCACTAATGAACAAACAAATAACCACTTGCTTGCATGCTCTTTATTCTATTTTTTTGTTTTTTTATGCAAGACAAAGATACAAGGAAAAGTAGATTACGATACGAACACATGTATACGATAATATCCCCCACTTGAGATCAACTATCTTCTATACCTGAATTTATTCGAATACCCTCTATCCTAACCCGCGACTTTTACTAGTGAAACCAAATTAAACCAGAAACTCCCTGATCATGGACTAAAGAAACTACAGGGTAGGCTTGGTGTAAGGTGTAACGAAACAACATATAATGTGTTCATCAAAACAAAAGGAAAGGCTTAACAGGTTGTACTAGGGGTATCTTGCACTAAAGATGACTGCAATAAAGGTTTTCACATAGGGGATTGACTAATCAGTGTAAAAACTCAATATACACAAAACATACATGAAACATATGGGATATTTAAGGCTAATCCTAAAATTTTCCTTTTATTATAGCTACCCTGATTACACTAGGTGCAATGCTCATTATCGTAGTCTCAAAAAGATATACCAAGCCAAGTTCTAAAGTCTACTACAGCCACCGACACACTCATTTTTATTGATATTATGTATAAGGGAAAATGGAAAGGCTTAGTCCTCACACAATGTAGGTAGGTGTGCTCAGTTAAGATTAATCTAGTTAAGTAACGAAAAACATGTCAAAGTTTTAGTAATGAAACATTTTCAGTAGAAACTAGAAAAATTAAGGCAAGCATAATCAAGCGGGTGTCTATTTCTAATCCCTTCCCCCATTTGAGTCAAACTTAAGCATATCAATTGAAAATAGAAAGGGTTAGAAATGGAACAGATGTACTCCCCTAGATTGACTCGGTATGATAAAGAGACAACATGTTCTAAGACATGCTCCAAGTTTGTTTCCTCAAGCAACATCCACAATTACAAGAAACTTCATCATCTTCAGTATAACATCCAACTCGTCTGGATTAACATGTTTTCCCTACAGCCAAGTATCAACCAAGCACCATTCCACGTGTATCAACCTGTATAACTGTAAGGAAAACTAACACTAAAGCTTAATTTTGGATAAAAGCAATCATAGCACAAAATGTACAAAGTATACATACAAGAAATGAAATAAATCCTAACTCACTTTCATAGGAATCACGGTTGCATTTAGCGTATGCAACAAGCCTTTTAAACCACTCGGTGGCCTAAGTGGATGAGTGAAGTTTCATGAGGGTTTTCAGAGAACATACCCACAAAGTTCATTTACTAATTATACATGATTTTGTAAAATTCAAATTATTTAGAAAAATAATTTTGTTGCAGAGGTGAACTACGACGTAGTCCATAGGTGGAACTACGCCGTAGTTATATGGAAAATATAAAAATTGTAAATATACCAGGTCAACTACGGCGTAGTCCAAGAGTGGAACTACGCCGTAGTTACATAAACTATGCCGTAGTTTCATCAACTACGTCGTAGTTGCTGTATGCAACTACTATTTTTCGCATAACTACAAGTCAAGACGATCTCGAACTTCTATCTCCTTGATGTAGGAACCTGCAAACAAAGTGAGAACTACATAAAACCAACTAAATACTATAAAATTAAAGACAACACTAAAAAGATAAGCATAGGGTGCCTCCCATGAAGCACTTGTTTTTGTTTGAGTCACTATTTTGACTCCACCCTTATTTACTAAGCAATATGGTGTTTATCCCTTCTCTTGAAATCAAGTGTGGGTGATAGTATCCACATACATCATAAGAGTGTAAGTATGCTATGAGGTAGGGAAATGATATATTAAAATCATACCTGAAACAAGATTTCATTTCCCTCTCTACCTTACATGGTTTGCCTGATGACTTAAATGACTTGATCACTCCATATAAGGGACTTAATTGTTGAGTACGCATGAAGGGTTCGGATTTTTCATTAGTCTTTACCATAACTGAATGTACTTGTATCTTCGTAAAATATGACTGATGGTCTTAGCGAGAAGTCTTTCTAGCTCCCTCATATCCTTATTAGGAGTACAACATGCCTCCTTATCAACCACGGTAATATCTAAAAGCTCATCCCCGAATTCTTCCAAAAGCTCATCCAAAATTGTGTCAGTAGCAGGTGCATCATATGTATCGTCAGGTGGTGTAAGTATATGTCTAAGCCTTTCAACGTCCTCTATTGTTATATCCCAAATATCCTTCAAATTCCACTCATCACATTCCTCCACCTGATCATCCTCTTGTTTCATTCCTCTGAAGTTTTTGGCTCCCATTTTGCATAAGTCGTTAAAGAGCTCTTCTAATATTAATTCTTTATCTTTAGGTCAAGGAGTAGGTGTATACAGTGAAAAATTAGTTGTAAAACCGTCGGTCTGATCATTCAGTTTATTTTTTCTTGGACTTTGCTTAGCCACTTATAATTCGTATTCTGTTATTGTCATGCTATCAATGTCCACTTCTTCATTCTCATCAGGAGATTCATAACCACATTTGGTATGTGGTTGGGAAGGTTGGAAACAAGGAAGTAGAGGAGGTAACGCGTAATATTTGTCGATCTTAACGTCCTTATAGTAATATGGATAATCCAAAGTTACACTCTTATCACGGTGAAAAGAGTTATAATCCGCCCCTATATACCTTGTTGGACTACTTCTAGATCGAACATCCTTCCTTAACCATCTTTCCTTCTCGGCTTCATACTCCAAGTTCTTATTCAGAGTCATGTTCTTAATATCAGGCTCCATTTCCATGATTCCAGAAAATCAAACACAAGATACCAGTAGATTATGCTCTTAAAAGGAAAACAAAAATACTAAGAAATTTAAACAATACTGAAATGAAAACAAGATATATATTGTTAGCCTCAAAAATATTGAGTCGAACCAGAAGTTCATTCATTAGGAATATTAGGTCCGAGAAGTTTCGTCCGATTTTGATCTTAGACGTGTCCGACAAAAGAAATCGAGATTTGTTCTCCGAATTTGTTACTGAATTTGTTACCGAATTTGTTACCGGATTTGTTTAATCGAATTTGTTAATCGAACTTGTAACATCAAGATAAAACCACAACACAATTTTATCATCTTAAGATCCTACAAATCATTTTCACTTCACATCACGACAAAATGGAAAAGAAAGATACTTTATCTTTGTGTTCGAATTCGGAAGAACAACAAATGCAACAAATTCAAGACAAAGCAAAAAAGAGTTGCATGGTATCTTTTCG
>BQNB010069947.1:0-33310 GCA_026074375.1 Tanacetum coccineum
ATTATTACTTTCGTAAAAAAATATATTGCTTGTTTGACGAAAACTTTAATTCGTTTGATGTCCGTTTATGCTAATTGTTGATTTATAACTTACGCGATTTAACTTAACTATTAAAATAAAAGTAAACGCGTACAAGAAAAAAAATAATAATTAGTAAAATAGATGACGTCGTAAATGACTTGAAAATACGGAATGTTACAGAAAAGTCAAAAACCCCGCTTAAAGTTTTAGTTTACTGTAAATGTATTTGTAACGACTACATATAGTCCCAATAGGCCACGATTTAGTCCCTAAAAGTTTTGTACCAAAAAGCAAAAGCACTTTACCAAAAACACTTAACTCATCTCACTCATCTCAAAAACAAATTCACAATTCACTCATCTCCAAACCAAAATCATTTATCTCAAGTTGTTTACAAATTTCAGGTATAACTAGTCTACATATTATTTAAATTTTACAACTTTGTTTTAATATGTATAGATAAGCACGAATGTCTCAACTTGGGTTTTTTTAAGCTATTCACCTAACATAAAAAACCATCATAGATTGAGTGTGATTTGCTGTCGATGTGATTTCACTCATCTCAAAACCATAATTCACAATTCACCCATCTCAAAACCAAAATCACAATTCACTCATCTCAAAACCAAATTCATTTATCTCAAAACCACCCGCCACTTTTGGATGATGTCGTCATAATTTTTTTTTTAGGTTTTGGTTTGTGTTAATTGTGTCTATGAATTTGGTTTGTGTGAATTTGTAAAACGGCACCAAATGAAACCTTAAACAAATTATTTGTGTCTGTGAATTTGGTTTGTGTTAATTTGGTTCACTTTAATAAGGTTTGTGTGAATTTGGTTTGTGTATGTGAATTTGGTTTGTCTTTGTGAATTTGTTTTATTTTGTTGAGATGATATGCTTCTTAAATTGGGATAAGCGTACATGTTAGTGTAAATGCTTCTTAAATTGTTAGTGTAAATGCTTCTTGAATTTGGTTTGTCTCTGTGTTTGTGTTTGGTTACCTGTTAGTGTAAATGCTTCTTAATTTGTAATACTTGTGTTAATTGTAGTCGCAAAGTTATGTCGATTGATAAGAATTGGACCAGGCCTACCTTAAATCATAATTCTGTTGAGTTTAAACTTGGTCTTAACGCTTTCTACGAGAGGTGTAAAGCACACATAAATGATCAGGGCTTATGCTGGTGCCCATGTTGGACGTGTGGTAACAGGGAAAAGCTTACACCTATTAATATTAAGCACCACATACATAATAATGGGTTTAGCAGGGGTTATCCTACTTGGGTACATCATGGTGAACCGAGTATTATTCCTCCGCCAGTAGTGGATGAAATAAATGATATGATCAATGTCCTCAACGATATTCGTAGGCAGAACAATTACATAGAACCAGAACCTAACACACACACTGAACACAATATACACACTGAACATAATACTGAACACAACACAAATACGGCATCGACAAGTAATGAGCCACCAGAAGTTGCGGGTCCTACAAATGGACGGATTTATAGATAGGGTTATTTGAAATGGCGAATGAAGAGCTATTCTTAGGTTGTACTTGGATGTCTTCACTAGACTTTTTGGCAAAGTTTGCGCACCTCAAGGTCTTGCATAAATGGACTGATATTTTATTTGACCAAACTATGGAATTTCTTCTAAAAGCTTTCCCGACAGGAGCCAAACTCCCCAAGTCACACTATGAAGCTAAAAAGTCAATGAAAAAAGTCGGGTTGGGATACGAATCGATTGATGCTTGTATTAACGACTGTTGATTGTTTTGGGGGAAGGACAACAAAGATGAGGAAATTTGTCCAACTTGCAAAGCGAGTAGATGGAAAAACAAATACACAACGGGAAGAGTTTGTTTCTCATGTTCTGTTTGTGTTGCTAATTCCTTCAGGTCATAGATTCTTTTTATTATTTAGTGTTTTTAGTCATTAGCATTTATGGTTAGTCATTTGGTAATTGTAATTTTGTTTGTTTGTGTTTAAGGCTCATCCTTTTTAAGTTGTTTTGAAAGATGGCAATGGTCGTAAGAGGGCATGGTGGGGACAACGGTCCCCTAGACGATGATCGCCCATGCGAACCTCCCTCCATACACATGAGTAAGTAATTATAGAAAATTGTGCTTGTAATTTAACTTTATTCGCGAATGCTTGTATTGTTAATTTGTACATTTGAATTTTAATGTGTAGGCGCTAAAGGAAGAAAGAAAGGCTCTGACGCTAAGCTCATTAAAAAATTCGAGGATGGTCTTAAAAAAAAAATATCCATAGATTTTGACCTCACCGATCAAAAGACTGCTAAACCAGTTGGGGTTAATAATCAAGATTTCACGGGCTTGATTGGGAACGAGATTGAACGATCAGTTCCATTCTGCTACGAATCGTGGGAGGCGTTACCTGATAAGTACAAGGGAACTTTATGGCCTGCTATCCATGTCGAGCTTTATTCTTAAATATATTATTTTAAATTTATAAGCATTATGCATTATATGACTATTTCTTTTGAATTGCAGACATACTTTGATATGGCGCCATATTTGTTAGGGCCAAATGCTAAACAAGTTGTGAAAGGGATGGAAGCTCAGTTTAAAGGTCAATACAAGAACAGAAAAAACAAGTTCAAGGATGAAACATTTGTGGAGCGTGGTGGGTACAAGGAACCGGTGAAGATACGAAACTTTCCTTCGAGGGGCAAGTCCCTGAGTGAATGGCACGAGTTATGTGATCATTTCAATTCTGAAAAGCATATGGCCCATTCTAAAAAGAACAAGGCTAACAGGGGGAAGCAGACTCAGTCTTATACTCAAGGGAGTAGGTCATACGCCGCTAGCAGACATAAAGAGATAAGTCATTTTGGTTGAGATGTTTGGTTGTTCCTATGCAAGTAGTTACCGTTTCGTCTACATATAGTTTCTATTCGTCAACAAGATTACAAGGTTTAAGTTTGGTTTCATTACTGTTTCTTCTGCATATGGGTGCTTTGGGTCAGTTTTGATTATTATAGATTTATAGTATCATGTGTCTTTTGGTTGGCAGATATATAAGTATGCCTGAAAAAAGTAAGTTATATCCGTAAAACAGAAAAAGAGAAACATCGTATTTTAGGCTTAATATTTGGTTGAAAACTTGAAAAGTCTTGTCATATTTTTGGTAGTTTAAGCTTCTATTTGGACTAAAAAGTCTTGATAGCTTTCAGTTTTCATTTTCATGCTTAGTGTTAATGGTGAAATGGTGAAATGCTACCGAAATGTTGAAATGCATAATGATCTTAGATCAGTTAACATTTTATAGTAGTAGTAGTTAGCATTTTATAGCATTTTATGATATGTTGATTAAAACTTTAAGATACCAAAGTTTAACTTGAAAATCAAAGTAAGTCAGAATTAAACAAAATGTTTTTGTTGTTTTCTGTTTCTCTAAACGACATACTCTAGATTACTTTGTTGGTTACTATTAGTTATGGATATAAAAAAAACTTGAGTAACTTTATTAGAATATTTGTAAAAGTTGGTTACTATTTAGTGAGTTTTTCCTCAACTAATTTCATTTGTTTTTGGTGGAAGAACACATGTGTATTCCCCGACCTTATTGAGCACTTCAAGAAGAGCCATCAAAAGAATGAAAAGTGGGTTAAAGAAATATATGAAACGAGATACGTAAGTAATTCTTTCTAAGATTTAAGAAATTATTGAGTCATTTCACTTGTTTTGAACCATTTTAGCCCAAACAGGTACTAATAAGTAAATTTGTCGCTTAATTGAGTCATTTAGCCCATTTTTACCCATTTTAGCCTAAACATTCAAACGTTTAGGCTAAAACGGCTCAAATGGGTCAAAACGGGTGAAACAAGTGTGGTATAAATGACAAAATTACTTATCAGTACACATTTGGGCTAATACGTAACTTTGTCGTTTATAGTACACCTGTTTCACCCATTTTAACCCAAACATGTACAAATAAGTAACTTTGTCGTTTATTTAAGTCATTTCGCCTGTTTTGACCCATTTTAGCCCAAACATGCACACATTTGGGCTAAAACGGCTAAAATGGGTTTGTATTTAAAAATGAAAGGAAAGAAAATCTTTAAACTTTGTGGTTATAGACTAGGTTTTGAAAGTGACCCTGTTCCCTATAACCTTGGCTTTGATACCATCTGTAACACCCCCAAAATCAGGTAGCAGCGGAATGGTAACATTGGGGTGCTACGTCAAAGTACAACAATCAAGATATAGGAAACGACCATAAATAGACGTTTAAGACAAGATTTCATTCGATGCCATAGCAAAATATCAGAGTTTATACATTAGGTCCTATATGTTTTAAAAGTCATAAACATTTCAAGTACATATTTAATTAAACAAAAGCTTCATAATACCAAAAGATGACTTAAGTTTTTAAAGATAATAAAAGTTGCCTAGACTTTAGATAAAACACATAATTGGTCTTCATTGATATCCGCCACGACTCTCCTCCAATCTTCATACCTTAGGACCTGAAATTACATGCTAAAAGTTAACACAAAGGTTGAGTGAAATCATAGGTTTATCGGTAAAAAGGGTGGACCACAAGATCGAAGTAATAGTAGACTCTGAAACACATTCAGTAGTCCAAAACGTTTATTATTGCACTAAGCTCATGACCCCGAAGCCTTAACTAGATTTGTGCCCCAATCAGAATATAGGATGCTTGCCAACAACCTAACACCTCTCAATGTTAAATGCACCTTGATGAAACTAGTGACCCAAGGAAAGGTGGTGATTGTCAGTCCCGATAGATCTATCCACAACACTCGCGCTTACTACAATAGCAATTAACGGTTCATGATAAATAGGGACTTCACGGCAATAAGGTAACTTAGCAATAATATTCAGGCAGTAATCTGGATAGCATACACTTTGTAAACACTTTGAAAACACTTAGAAAAACACTTGTGTCCAATAGTAAAACAAGCAATGTAATTCACCCCGTAGATTTTGTAAAACAATCACGTAGTAAAAAGGGGGCTATGAACTCACCTCGAGTGAATGGTAATCAACAAGTATTCACAATAGAAAAAAAAATGCGTCTCGAAGGAATCCGAAGCAACCTAATCCCATGCAACCTAATCCAATATAGGTCGTATAAGTACTAAACACTTTGATTATTTATAGGTCGTATAGCTCATCATACTATCGTTCGGGCTATCATAATTAAGAGGTCATGTAGTGACGTATGAGGAGCTAGGACACTTTAAATCGTAAATCCAACAACTCGTCGATACGCCACCCCGAAGAGGCCTCATTATGAAACTCCCTAGTAATATAGTACTTTGATTAACTAATACCACATATAATTCTATATAGCTACATCACCATCTAATCGTTTTAGTGAAATCATATTTATAAAGTAAAAACGTTTATAAGTATACTTTAGTAAAACTGGCGTAACTTTCTCGTTTTAAGTCCGTTTCTTTCGTTTCTTACGTCCACGCCTTCGTATTAAGACGAGTTATCAAAATATAACATTTTCAAAATTTGAGTTTTTCTGATGAATAGTGATTTTACTGTTCATAACAGTTATATATTTATTTTTATAGATTTAGTTATCGTAAATCTCGTAAATGTCGTAACTTATTCGTTTTAACTCCGTTTTTAGCGATTCTTTCGAGCACGTCTTCGTATTTAAAAGTTTTATCGATTTATTGATGTTTTAAAAGTATAAGTTTCTGTGGTGAATAGTAACTTTTATAAAAATAGTTTTATAAAAGTATATATTTAACGTAAACTTGAAATCGTCGTATCTTTTTCGTTATAAATCGGTTTTTCGAGTTTCTTATCATTTTGGAATCGTCATGAGGCGTACTATCTTTATAAAACATCATAGGGCTGTTACCATACACGAACCAAAACAGCCCCTATATATCTTTTGGGGTTTATTTATATAACTTTGTTTTTATATACTTTTTAACTTCATAAATTACCACAAGTCCTTTATAACTCTTTATATCATATGCCATACATATTATTATGTCCATTAGTCCATGATATATTCAACCACATAACACATGAATAAGTGTACAAAATTATAATCACAAGCAAAAATATGTTTTACATGTTTAAAAACATCCTAATGGTGATTTTGCCATATAGAACCAATATATGCATAAAATGATAAATGTAAAGACATAAAGGGTTTTAGATAACCTTATGGTGATGTATGATGATGACCAACACAATCTAAACCCTTGTTTAGATTACAAACCAAAGCTTGCACAATCAAAGAAACCCTAAACCCTAATCTTCCATTTTTCTTGCTTAACACTTGTAAAGACTTAACCAAGCCTTCAAATCTTCTTAGGACATCTTAGATATATAGTAGGAATGTGTGTAAATGTGTTAAATAAAATTTGGTATGGATTTGGTGTGTTTTCTTGTTGTTGCCGTGAGCTAAAGGAGGAGGGGGAGGAAAGTTTTGTGTTTTTCACCTTTAAAATGAGAAGTGTGTGTGTATGTTACTAGCTAAAGGCCTTATATACTCCAATTGCTAGTCAAAGAACATGTAGAGCAAAACATGGAAGTCCTTATGGTCTTGTTGGATAAAGAAGGGATTATCCCATGGTTTTAAGGAATGTGTTTGTAATCTAGATATTTTCTTTGTTTTCTATCTATGAAATCGGTTGTATATATGTATGCAAGTAAGATATTGTGTTAATTTTTTTGGGTATTGGGTATAAAAGTGGGTATTTGTTGAAGCGTAGAAAAGTTTTGGTGCTTCCGGGTATGCCTAAATGTATTTAATTGCGAAACGTAATTATTTTACCTAACCAATAAAAACAAAATATAAAAAGTTAACTATTACTTTCGTAAAAATAATATATTGCTCGCTTGATGAAAATTTTAATTCGTTTGGTGTCCGTTAATGCTAATTGATAATTTATAGCTTACGCGATTTAACTTAACTAATAAAATTAAAAGTAAACACGTACGAGAAAGAAAAAAAATAATTAGTGAAATATATGACGTCGTAAATGACCTGAAAATACGGAATGTTACAACTCATACGACCTATATTTAATTAGGTTGTATTCGGTCATATCCGTGACATTTTCATTCACTTGATTCATATACTCTAGTTTATTCACTAAGGTGAGTTCATAGCCCCATGTTTTACAATATCAATGATTTATAACTTTTGGAGTGAGAAACATGCATTGTTTTACGATTGGACCCAAGTGCACATTTTACATGATTACGTGTTTGCCTAAGTAGCGATAACCCTCTGAGCCCATTATCATGAATTGTCAATTACTTTGTGTGAGCGCGAATGTTATAAATAGATCTATTTGGGATTGACATCCCCGTTCGGGTGAGTAGCGCTCACTGTGCCGGTTTACCAGACAACGGACGTATACCATGTCGGATTTAGGATGTTGCGGGTTAGAACATCATCACGGGCAATGTTGGCAATTTATATTGCAATTCATACATGTCGAGCTTCAGTGTCATGAGCTTAGGGAAACGTAATTACATTTTGTGATGTTTGCATCTGTTGCATTATCACGGGGAAAATCTTACGGTCCTACATTACATTTTACATAAACCTATGAATTCACCAACTTTATGTTGATGTTTTAAAGCATGTTTTCTCAGGTCAATGAGGCACGAGGTGCTAAGGATACATTGGGGATACTCTTTTGGGGAGTCATGCATAAAAGATTTAGAGTCATTACATCTTGGGATATTTGTTATGATCTAAAATCTTGTTATTTCAATGTTGAACAATTTAAGCCATTGTGCTTTGTATTAAACAATTTCAATAAATCCAATGTATCATATTTCAAACGACTCTTTTAGAGGTCGTTCTCATATCTTGTGCTATTGATCTATGATGTAACGCTCCTGGGTATACATTATTCCGCTGCGACCCAATTTAGGGGTGTTACAGATTGGTATCTAGAGCCAAGGTTATAGAGAACCAGGTCAAATGTTTTTACTTGGACTATAACCGTTTTTAAACATTGCATCATAAAAAGGGATTTTTATGGGACATTCATTCATACACTACTTGTTGCATTAGTTGAGTATGCTAGATGTTGCATGGTTCACATACGTGTTTATAATATATTAAGTATATTATTATGGGTCTTATATATGTACTAATGTAAACTCTATTTGAGTGTTACAGATTTTTTCATGTCTTCAGCATCCACAGTCACTTACACATCTGTCTACACTGATTCCGAGCCAGGGAGAGTCTTTTGGGGAGCTGATGAGGAGCTGTTTGATGGAGGTTCTCCACGGGTCATCGTATACGGATACGATGGACTCCCTATGCAGCCGGTAGCTCCACCATCGCCGGACTATGTGCCAGGACTCGAGCACCCACCATTTCCCGACTACGTACCCGGTCTTGAGCACCCACCTTCACATGTCGAGGTACCATACATACCTGAGCCTGAGTACCCCGAGTACTTAGTGCCATATGATGATGAGGAACCCTAGGAGGACCAGCCTCTACCCGTTGATGCATCACCTGTAGCCCTATCACTGAGCTATGTTGCGGACTCTGACCCGGAGGAGGATCCGGAGGAGGACCTCAAGGAGGATCATGTTGATTATCCCGCTGATAGAGGGGATGATGATGATGAGCCCTCCAATGATGACGAAGATGATGATGATACTGAGGATGAGGATGAGGAGCCCTTTAAGGACGAGGATGATGACGAGGAGGAAGAGGAACACCTAGCTCCGGCCGACTCTTCTGCTATACATGTTGTTAGCCCTATTCCCTCAGCTGGGGATACATTGGCATTTGAAACTCATGAGGCTGCACCTACACCTGTACCATCACCTAGACAGCACATGGCTAGGATGTCCATCAGACCCTAAACACCTATACCGTTGCCATCGGAGGTGGAGGTCGAGAGACTTCTTGCCTTACCCATTCCACCACCATCTCCACTACCACCTTGGTCATCTCCACTACCTCAGATTCCCTCACCACCACTACCACCTCCACCATCATCACTACATTTACCACCACATGTACCCACATCATTACCATTACCATCATCACCACTACCACCCTCATTATTCATACCACCACCAGTCGACCGTAAGGAGGACATTCCCGAGGCCGAGTTACCACCTCGTAAGAGGTTATGTCCGACTGTTCCCACATCGAGGTATGAGGTGGGGAAAGTTTGATTGCTGCTCTTAGACCTACTAGAGGTCATAGAGTGGATTATGGGTTTATCGGCACTATGGATGTCGATATCAGACGTCAGAGAGCCGAGGAGGTCGGCTATCGCATTAGGGATGTTTGGGTAGACCCGACAGAGGCTGTTGAGGAGGTAGCATCGACGACCCTCAAGGGGGGGGTCAATGCTAGAGTGACCGAGCTCGCTGCGGTGCAGGAGCAGGACACTTAGGATTTTTATGTTGTGATCGAGGATGCTCAGGACAGACAGACTCAGTTATCACAAAGAGTTGACGTATTGGTCAAGGATAGACAGTTTCACTATAAGACTGCACGACTGTTGGATCAGGAGGCCCTAGTTTCCCGAGAGGCTTGGGCACATTCTGTTGGGTTGAGTTCGGCAGTTCATTATGAACTGCATGCATATAGGACTCATACCCAGATGCAGGATTACCGTATCGCCTCATAGGAGTCACTGATAACGACATTGATTGCACAAGTTTCATCACTACAGGGACAGTTGTCAGCGGCATTAGGACAGATTCAGGCACTTCAGGCTAGAGATTAAACTCATGCAGATGATCATGAGGGTGCTGGTAATTCTGCCTAGGTTTACACTTCTCATGTTGTATTCATAGCTATCATTATGTTAGCCGGCTAAGTATTATGGGTTTTATGCCTAGCTAGCACCGCAGTAGGACTTGTATTTTCATTTTTTGTATCAAACAATCATGTATGTTTTCCAGTTATATATGATGTGTTGTATTATGTCATGTCGATCTCAATTCTATAATGTGTTATGATCCCAGTCATGTTATATAATCACTGTGTGATGTGATCTTGTTATATATATGTTGTACCCATGTCATGTTGTGATGTTTATGAAAACTCACGTGTTTTATACTGTTGTGATTTAGAACAATATGCCACCAAGGAGATCCTCTACTAGTGCAAGGGCTGCTGCTGCTGTGGCTGCTACCTCTATGACAGCTGCTGCTGTTGAACAGCTAATCAAAGCAAGAGTGTCTGCGGCACTTGCTAATCGTGAAACTCTTCAAAATAGCACTAATGGTCAGGGTGACAGAAGCCACAATTTTGACACTGGAATTAGAGGAACTGTACGCACTCCGCGTGAGTGTACGTACAAGAATTTTCTAAATTACATGCCCCTTTCTTTTAAGGGTACTGAAGGAGTGGTTGTGTTGTCACAATGGTTCGTGAAGATGGAATCAGTGTTCTATATCAGCAACTGTGCTGTGAAGAACCAAGTTAAGTTTGCTACTTGCACCTTCCTTGGAAATGCTCTAACATGGTGAAACTCCTACATGAAGACTGTTACTCAAGATGTTGCTTATGCTATGGACTGGAAGGCACTAAAGAAGATGATGTCAGTCAAATAATGCCCAAGGGGTGAAATTAAGAAGTTGGAAATTAAGCTCTGGAACCTAAAAGTAAAGGGTACTGATGTTGCGAGTTACACTATGCGTTTTCAAGAGATTGCACTAATGTGTGGAAGGATGTTCCATGAGGAATCGGATGAAGTTGAGAAATATGTTGGTGGACTTCCTGATATGATTTGGAGAAATGTAATGTCATATCAACCCAAGATGATGGAGAAAGCAATTAAGTTTGCTAACGATCAGATGGATAAAAAAGTCCTCACTGTTGCTGAAAGACAAGTTAAGCAAAAGAGAAAGTTAGAGTTTAATGCTGGAAACAATCAGGGGCACCAACAACAAAAAAGAGGCAGAACACTGGGAGGGCTTACACTTCTGGGCCTGGTGAAAAGAGGGAGTACACGGGATCATTGACCTTGTGTACCAAATGCAACTATCACCACAAAGGACCATGTGCTCCCAGGTGTAATAAGTATAAAAAGATCGGCCATCTGGCTCGTGACTATAGGAATTCTGGTTCCAATGGTAATAATAACAATCGTGGGAACTCCGAAACAACTCAGAATGCTGGCACTTGCTCTGAGTGTGGTGTTTAGGGGCATTTCAAGAGAGACTGCCCAAAGTTGAAGAATAAAAACCGTGGTAATCAAGGTGGGAATGGCAATGCCTCAGCAAAAGTGTACGTGGTGGGTAATGCGGGAACAAACCCGGACTCCAACGTTATTACGGGTACGTTTCTTCTAAACAACCGCTATGCTTCTATCCTATTTGATACTGGTGCCAATAAGAGTTTTATATCTACTACATTTAGCTCTTTAATTGATATCACACCATCTACATTAGACCATTATTATGATGTTGAACTAGCTGACAGGAAAATAATTAGGATAAACAGTATCATTCGAGGTTGTACATTAAACTTCTTAGATCATCCCTTCAACATTAACTTAATGCCCGTAGAACTTGGTAGTTTCGACGTCATAGTTGGTATGGATTGGTTGGCAAAGTACCATGTTGTCATTTATTATGCCTAGAAGATCGTTCGTATTCCCTGGAGAAATGAAACCTTAATTATCTATGGTGACAAAAGCAGCCGGAGAAACGGGACTCGTTTGAACATCATTTCGTGCACCAAAACTCATAAATATTTGTTGAAAGGACAGCACGTCTTTTTGGCACATGTTACTACAAAGGAGATTGAAGACAAGTCAAGGGAGAAGCGACTTAAGGACGTACCAATCGTTTGATATTTTCTTGAAGATTTGTCGGGTCTTCCACCGACTCGACAAGTGGAATTCCAGATCAATTTGATACCTGGTGTTGCACCTGTATCGCGAGAACCTTAACGATTGGCTCCCTCCAAAATGAAAGAGTTGTCGGAGCAACTACAAGAGCTACCCGACAAGGGCTTTATAAGACCTAGTTCCTCACCTTGGGGAGCTCCGGTCTTATTTGTCAAAAAGAAGGACGGATCATTCCGGATGTACATCAACTATCGAGAATTGAAGAAACTGACGGTGAAGAGTCGTTATCATCTCCCAAGGATTGATGATTTGTTTGATCAACTACTAGGATCCAATGTTAATTCGAAGATAAACTTACGGTCGGGTCATCATCAGCTTAGAGTACGAGAAGAGAATATCCACAAGACGGCATTTAGGACTCGGTATGGTCATTACGAGTTCCAAGTGATGCCATTTGGTTTGACAAATGCACCAGCAGTATTCATGGACCTCATGAACCGAGTATGCAAACCATACTTGGATAAGTTTGTAATTGTCTTTATTAACGATATACTAATTTATTCAAAGAACAAGAAGGAACATGAAGAACATCTTAAGGCAATTCTAGAACTGCTTAAAAAGGAGGAGTTATATGCTAAGTTTTCAAAATGTGAATTTTGGATTCATAAGGTACAGTTTCTCGGGCATGTGATTGATAGTCAAGGCATTTACGTAGATCCCGCCAAGATCGAATCAATAAAAGATTGGGCATCTCCTAAAACACCAACGGAGATTCGTCAATTTTTAGGTCTTGCCGGTTATTATCGGAGATTTATCAAAGGATTTTCGAAAGTTGCTAAGCCAATGACCAAACTCACGCAAAAGAAAATCGCCTTTGAATGGGGTGACAAGCAAGAAGCAGCTTTTTAGACATTGAATAATAAGTTATGTAGCGCACCTATCTTAGCTTTCCCTCAAGGAGCTGAGAACTTCATTGTTTATTGCGATGCATCACATAAAGGATTAGGTGCGGTGTTGATGCAAAATAAGAAAGTGATTGCTTACGCATCACGACAGTTGAAGATTCATGAGAAAAATTATACTACTCATGATTTGGAACTTGGTGCAGTGGTGGTTGCTCTAAAGATTTGGAGGCACTACTTGGGTTAAGCAGTTGGGGAGTCACGGAGGAGGTGGTGGGGAAGTTGGTGGGGGGTGTGAGGGGCGTCGACGGGGGGGTAGGTGATTGGGTTGTCACGAAGCAGAACGCTCATGGGCCTGATCAAGGCTGGTGATTACTGTTGGTTGGTCGAGGGGCTGGGGAAGTGGGCAGGTAGGTGGAATGGTGGGGGGGCGGTGGTCGGGGTGAAAGTGGCCGCAGGTTGGGGAGTGGGCAATGGGATAGGGGGTGTTGGGGGGGTGGAGGTAGGGGGGGGGAGGTGTGTAGGGGGGGGGACTGGTGGGAGAGTGTAGTTGGACCGGGGTGGGGGATAGAGTGGAGTGGGTTGGTGATTGGGATTGGGGGAGGGAGTGGGGTTGAGGAGGCGGAGTGGGGTGGTCTGTGCGGGAGGGGGGGAGGGTCTGCTGTGTGCATGGGTAGGGTGGGGGGTTGGACAGCCAGTGGCTTTGCGGGGGAGGGGGGTGAGCCAAAGTTTAGGACGGTTCTTTTATCGGTCGTGGCTGCGTTGAAATCGCGGAGGTGGGGTTGGAGTTAGGTGAAAGTGACGAGTTATGGGGGAGGGGGACGTGCGTTATTTGGATGGGGTCCCGGTGGGAGACCAGAGGGGCAGCTTGGGGTGAGTGTCTAGTATGGCTAGTTTCCTTTTTAGTGCTCGTTTATCCCATTTTGTAGTTTCCGTTTTTTTATTTTAGTAAGGCGTCGATTTATTTTTAGTGTTTTCTTTTTTCCATCTCTGGTCATCTCTCTAATTTCCTAGTACTTCTTATTCTTGTTGCTTCTACTTCTTAGTGCTATTTCTATTCTTTTTAGTAGATTAGCATAGACGACCTCGAGGGCGGGGTCAAATGCTAGGAGTGACCGAGCTCGCTGACGGTTTTTTGCCAGGAGCAGGGACCTTAGGATTTTTTATGCTGTGATCGAGGATGCTCAGGACAGACAGACTCAGTTATCACAAAGAGTTGACGTATTGGTCGAGGATAGACAGTTTCACTATGAGACAGCACGACTGTTGGATCAGGAGGCCCTAGTTTCCTGAGAGGCTTGGGCACATTCCGTTGGGTTGAGTTCGACAGTCCACTATGAACTGCATGCATATAGGACTCATACCTAGATGCAAGATTATCGTATCGCCTCACAGGAGTCACTGATGACGACATTGATTGCACAAGTTTCATCACTACAGGGACAATTGTCAACGGCATTAGGACAGATTCAGGCACTCCAGGCTAGAGATCAGAATCATACAGATGATCGCAAGGGCGCTGGTAGTTCTGCCTAGGTTTACACTTCTCATGTCGTATTCATAGCTATCATTATGTTAGCCGGCTAAGTATTATGGGTTTTATGCCCAGCTAGCACGGCAGCAGGACTTGTATTTTCATTTCATGTATCAAAGAATCATGTATGTTTTCCAGTTATATATGATGTGTTGTATTATGTCATGTCGATCTTAATTCTGTAATGTGTTGTGATCCCAGTCATGTTATATAATCACTGTGTGATGTGATCTTGTTATATATATGTTGTACCCATGTCATGTTGTGATGTTTATGAAAACTCACGTGTTTTATATTGTTGTGATTTAGAACAATATGCCACCAAGGAGATCCTCTGCTACTGCAAGGTTCTCATTGCTTGATACTGTTGCAAGGGCGTGTGCTGTGGCGCTACCCTTTTTTGAACAATGCGGTTGTTGGAAAGGCTTAATCGATGCAAGAGTGTCTGCCGGCACTTGTAATCATGAAACTCTTCGAAATCCACTAATGGTTGGGGTCGGATATGCCACAATTTGACACTGGAATTAGAGGAGCTGTACGCACTCCGCGTGAGTGTACGTTGAATGGTTTTTAAATTGGTCAAACCCCATTTTTTAAGGGTACAGAAGGAGTGGTTGTGTTGTCCAAATGGTTCGTGAAGATGGAATCAGTGTTTTATATCAGCAACTATGCTGTGAAGAACCAAGTTAAGTTTGCTACTTGCACCATCCTTGGAAATGTTCTGACATGGTGGAACTCCTACATGAAGACTATTACTCAAGATGTTGCTTATGCTATGGACTGGAAGGCACTAAAGAAGATGATGACAGTCAAATACTGCCCAAGGGGTGAAATCAAGAAGTTGGAAATTGAGCTCTGGAACCTAAAAGTAAAGGGTACTGATGTCACCAGTTACACTCTGTGTTTTCAAGAGCTTGCACTAATGTGTGGAAGGATGTTCCACGAGGAATCGGGTAAAGTTGAGAAATATGTTGGTGGACTTCCTGATATGATTCGGGGAAATGTAATGTCATATCAACCCAAGACAATGGAGAAAGCAATTAAGTTTGCTAACTATCAGATGGATCAAAACGTCCTCGCTGTTGCTGAAAGACAAGATGAGCAAAAGAGAAAGTTAGAGTTTAATGCTGGAAACAATCAGGGTCACCAACAACAAAACAAGAGGCAGAACACTAGGAGGGCTTACACTTCTGGGCCTGGTGAAAAGAGGGAGTACACGAGATCATTGCCCTTGTGTACCAAATGCAACTATCACCACAAAGGACCATGTGCTCCCAGGTGTAATAAGTGCAAGAAGATCGGCCATCTGGCTCGTGACTGTAGGAATTCTGGTTCCAATGGTAATAATAATAATCGTGGGAACTCCGAAACAACTCAGAATGCTGGCACTTTCTCTGAGTATGGTGTTCAGGCGCATTTCAAGAGAGACTGCCCGAAGTTAAAGAATAAAAACCGTGTTAATCAAGGTAGGAATGGAAATGCCCCAGCGAAAGTGTACGTGGTGGGTAATCCAGGAACAAACCCAGACTCAAACGTCATTATGGGTACATTTCTTCTAAACAACCGCTAGGCTTCTATCTATATTAGTACTGTGCGATGGGGCCGTTTTGTAATTTATACTTTAGCTCCTTATTTTATACACACCAACTACATTTATGCCATTATTATTGATGTTAAAACTAAGCCGACAGGAAAATAATTAGTATAAACAGTATCATTCGAGGTTGTACATTAAACTTCTTAGATCATCCCTTCAACATTAACTTAATGCATGTAGAACTTGGTAGTTTCGACGTCATAGTTTTGGTTTTTTACTGGATTGGTTGGAATTTAGACAAATAAATGCTTGTCATTGATTGTGCTGAGAAGATCGTTCATATTCCTTGGAGAAATGAAACCTTAATTATTCATGGTGACAAAAGCAGCAGGAGAAACGGGACTCGTTTGAACATCATTTCGTGCACCAAAACTCATAAATATTTGTTGAAAGGAAAGCATGTCTTTTTGGCACATGTTACTACAAAGGAGATTGAAGACAAGTCGAGGGAGAAGCAACTTAAGGACATACCAATCGTTCGAGATTTTCCTGAAGATTTGATGGGTCTTCCACCGACTCGACAAGTAGAATTCCAGATTGATTTGATACCTGGTGCTGCACCTGTAGCGCGAGAACCTTATCGATTGGCTCCCTCCGAAATGAATTAAAAGTGACATTATAAACGTTTTTAACCTTATAAATATTATTTTCTCAAATAATTAAATTATTTATATAATGAAATTTATGTAAATAATAGATCAAGTATTTTTGGCAAATAACGAATTGTTGGACAAGTATAAATAGATCTATTTGGGAATGACATCCCTGTTCGGGTGAGTAGCGCTCACTGTGCCGGTTTACCAGACAACGGACGTATACCATGTGGAAATTTATATTGCAATTCATACATGTCGAGCTTCAGTGTCATGAGCTTAGGGAAACGTAATTACATTTTGTGATGTTTGCGTTTGCATCTGTTTGCATTTTCACGGAAAATCTTGCGCTCCTACATTACATTTTACTTAACCTATAAATTCACAAACTTTATGGTTGATGTTTTAAAGCATGTTTTCTCAGGTCAAATGAGGCACGAGGTGCTATGTGATACTTGGGGATAACACTTTTAGGGAGTCATAGCATAAAGATTTGGAGTCATTCTACATACTTGGATATTTGTTATGATCTAAAATTTGTTATTTTCAATTTTGAACAATTTAAGCCGTTTCGTTGGATTAAACAATTCAATAAATCCAATGTATCGTATTTCAAACGACTCTTTTAGAGGTCGTTCTCATATCTTGTGCTATTGATCTATAATGTAACGCTCCCGGATACACATTATTCCGCTGCGACCCAATTTGGGGGTGTTACACATGACATACAACATCCAATCTCCACTTCCGACTACTGGTCTATATCACTAGGACCTAGACCTTATTACGTTTTTAGACATACTCATTTCAGACAAATACCGTTGGCATTTTCTCTCCGGAATGGCTCGGTCAAAACGACTCGCATGAGACTCTCTCCATGCAGTCAATAGGAGTAAGGTTACTTACATAAAAATCCGTAGCAGGGTAAAAATATTTTCTCCTTCCGAAAGCTTGACCCAAACATTTATCCCAATTATCAAGCGTTTTAAGGGTGACGATTTACCCGACATAGCGTGGTTCTTCCTAAATTATGCATAGTTGATCAAGTTATGCATAATTGAGGACCAAACGACATCATGTCCATCCTCGTCAAAACGTTCCTTTTTTATACGCTACACGCGTAAGTCATTTTCTCGGCATAAAAAATTTAAAATAAAAATAAAAACATGATTGTTTTAAAAGAAAGAAAAGAAGATAGCATCATTCCATCTGCCATTCTTATTATTTAAAAAATGATTTTTTTTGAAAAGAGGATTTATTTGACACCACAATGTCAGTTTATGAAATTTTGAAAACACATTTTCCATTGTTTACACAAACAGTTTATACAACGAAATCAGTACAATTCGCGCAACGACATTTGTCCAACACACAAATTCGTTATTGCGATCCCTAAATTTTAAAATCATCAATTCGCAAGACATCATTTGATACAGTTTGGTCAACGGTCACAACAAGTACCAAAAATAATACCCACTCATGGACTATGCAAGCAAGTAACATACACATGCGAAAGATTCGCCAATTGAAGTCACCCAACACTCGGGGTCAAATCAATCTCACACAAGCCGAGTGCCTCGGGGGTAACCACGACCTCCAGGCTTCACTCATAGTACAACCTATACAATGACACCTCCTCATAACTCATAACCGAGAACAATTACAACAATCGTAATAACAACGCCGAAAATAACATACATACATACCAATTTTCCCCAAAAAGGGATACATCATTGGCTTTCAAAGCCAGTACATCCAACCGTAACGGTTCTAAGTTTCCAATACATAAACTACATATACATGAACTCTCCTAGAGTTCTAAATCAGAAGTAATAGCTAAAGAGTGCACAATCACCACGCCGGTGATAAGATAAAACTCTGAGGCAACAATAACCTCAATCCAATAAACCTAAATCTTGAAATCCTCCTACTTACTAGTCCATGGACGATAAAAGTATGAGGTTTTCGTCTACGGAAAGCGTTTCGAGTCTATTTTCCAGAAACATAGGGCCCACTGCCCAGAAAGTTTTGTACCCAAGGTGAAATTACCATTTTACCCCTATTTATCAAAGCCGCTATTTTCCAAAATTTTATCGTTCCACTAAACTGAGTGTATCTCCTAAACTGTACATCCGCAAAAGCTGAAACGACCGCTCAAATCTAAGTTTGTTCAATATCTAGAACTTACAGTTTTACATATTTAGGTGTTTCTATGTAAATGTTTGGACTTATTACACAATCAAATTTTGGTCTCAATTTTCGTCTAGTTTTGCCATTTCGGTGATAACTCATTCGTCAGGTGTCGATATGACTCCATCCGAATTCCTACATGTACCTAAGAGGTTTCCCTATCTCCTAGTCTAATTTCCCAGGTCTTCATAGACCAAAAATATTTTAAAACATATCCAACAAGCTGCTATCCCAAATCAGTCCCCAAAGAAATGTTGACAAATTTTTGTAGTTTACGAAAATGAGCGTAATTTGAAATTTATTAATGCTTTTGATGTGAAACCAATTGGAGGTGATAGCCCTAAGAGTCTTCTACAGGTACCTAAATTTTCTTTCAAAAAGTTATTACAATAATATGGAGTTATACTCCTTTTTGCCAACGGTATACCAGATTTGACTAGTTTTAGAAAAACGACGATATCTCACTCATTCGAAAGAGTTAAAACTCTATCCAAAGAACCATATACACTTAAGAGATATACCCAGATCCATATTGGATTTCCCAGGTGCCTTATGACCAAAAATAATTCACAATCAACTCCACAACCTGCTGGTTACAAACTGCCATAAAATCCATTTCAAAATCCAACCAAACACCATTTTTAATTCCTCCAAACGCCAATACAAAGCCATACCCAATGACTTAACACTCCTTCAAACACAAAAACTCTTAGATTTCCATAATCAAACCTTCCATGACTTACTAAGTAGAGGTCGATACGAGAGAATCGGAACACAACGCCAACTTTATTTGAAAGTTCTAAAAATAGCCGTTTCTAAATGACACGTCACGTGAAAATAAATTAATAGTCGTTTCCCAAAACAATGAGGGTTCATGGGATGACATATAAAAGCCACACTCCCATCAACTGGAAAATTTCAAAACATTAGGTTACGAAACAACATATGCGATTCAAAAGCAATGGGAAAATGTTCAAACTCAGAGTCAAACAATAAATCACCCAATGAAATCGACAAACTACGATGAATCAACATCATCAAAAGATGAAAAGCAAAGTCGCGAAAAAGTTTCAAAGATAATCATATAACAACGATGTTTTCATCATATATCAAAATGATTTTATCATATCGCATTGAAATGTTTAAAGAAATTAAACTCTTCGCAAGAAGCGAATATCAAGATATATATAATCGTACATCATAGAACGGATGCCGTATATATATATATATATATATATATATATATATATATATATATATATATATATATATATATATATATATATATATACACGTATATAATCATTACTAATACCAAGTGGCACCCACTTGTTACGTACATAATATGCAATCAAATATACCACATAAGGCACATAAGGGATCGGGAACGACGCGCGAGCGGATATCGGACAACGGTGAACGACTCGTAAAATTTTTCGAAAACAATTATAGGCTAGGCGTTGAAAAAGACCTAGTTCGCTATAACCAGTGCTCTAGATACCATTCTGTAACACCCCCAAAATATGATACGTAACGAAATACAACATTTGGGGTGCTACATCACGATACAATCACACAAGTCATAACAAAAAATTATAAAAGAGATGTTTGTTAAATAAATTTCATTTATTTCGTTTGAAAAGAATTAGAGTACAAATGTCCCAAAACTATCGTAGAAAATTTATTTCTACAAGTCACATCACGACTTCATTTCTAAAATATTTCTATCATTTATTGACACAAGTTCACTGAATCACCGTCCTTGATATCCACATTCCGTCCCATCCAAGCCATCTTCAATACCTAAACCTGGGATACACGCTTAAAAATGTTAACAAAACGTTGAGTGAATTCATAGAGTTTACACATAACAATTTAAACGCATATTTGGTTCCACAAAACAACCATAACATTGCTCATATGGCAAGTTACATAATGATTTCCAACTAAATGAGCCCGTGTACCGAAACTTAACACATTCATCCCGTAGGATAAAATAATGACCGGGAAGTATGCCACTTCCCCTAATACTAACCACAAAATGTCCGTTACAGGGTGCTCACCAACGGATTCAAACCCCGGACAGGGTTGTCAAACCCAATAGATCTATTTAATGCATTAGCGTTTACCTACAACTAGGCAACTAACGGTCACACAGTAAAAGGCATATACTCAATAGTAAATGGAATCATATCACGTATCAAAAACATATTGGTGTTTCACTTTTCAAAACAAGCATTATCCCCCTCGTGGGTTTATAAAATATTCAAAACACTTAAAAGCGAGGCTATGAACCCATCATGATCTAAGCTGAAGATCAAAATAACCGTAACAATCTAAAGATGTCTCAACACGAACTCAACCACGACCTATAGTTTTATGTCGCCCAATTATTATATGATTATCTAATTATTCATTTTCAAAACGCATAATCTATTTTCAATAAACAACCCCAAACACCCCCTAAGTTGTGCATTAATTATTTTTTTTGTTGATTTATTAAAAATACACAATTTTCATTAATTATCATGAACATCCACAAGCATAGAAGAACTTGCTAGATTACAAACAACCCCATCAACGATAGAGTTTACATGGGTATTTAAAGCTCAATAGTCAGAAAATTCATAGTATGAACAAAAACATTTTTACTGCATTTGACGATTTGCATGAATCAAATTGATAACTTATGTCAACAATATCATGCTTCAAACTACGTAGTAATTTAAAGCAAAAGTTTATTTGTATAGAGTGATCGTTTTAAAAATAAAAAGTTCATTTTGATTTCAATTGTTGATAAGCGTGTATCTTAAGTAATTTGAACGACTCACAACACTGCCCAAGTTTCTGCAAATAAAACTAAACTCGTAACTTTCACATGTTTTTATTTTTTCAGAAAATCAAATATGTCAATTTGAAAAACCTCAAATCATATTATATTTTTCATGTAAAAAAGTGAGGTCATTAAATAAATCGAAAGAAAAACATATATATATATATATATATAGTTAGGATCAAATAAGAATTTTTTTTTTAAATAAAAAGAATAAGAAAATAACTATAATCGCATATTCGAGATGCACCGACTTAAATTTGATGCGTCTCTATAATATTAGGTGCATTATAACACATCATAATATGTTTTCTAGCTTTTAATTAGATGCATATACGTATATTATATGCATTTCATTTTTTATCTTGTTTTTTGTTCCTCTGCATGTGTTGAAATCATGAAAATCAATTTGCACCATCTACACATCAAATTAATTTTCGAAACTCAAAATGATGCATCTACATGAATAGAAATGCATCTAATGCAAGTCGTTGCATCTCAAATGTGTGATTTTAGTCACTTCTCACCACTTTTTATTTTAATTTACTTCTCACTGGATCCCTACTCTATATATATATATATATATATATATATATATATATATATATATATAATGTTAAGACAAAAATGTAGGTTTTCCGTTGGTAAGAATAAGAAGTAATTTTTGACCCGATCGAACGTGTTGAGTTCTAGCTTTCTCCCTTAGCAATTAATGATGATAGTTTGTGCTAGTCTCATGTAGACTTTAAACATGCTAGACTTGAAATCGTTAGTAAATGAAAACTTGTGCTAATCTCAAGTAGATTTTAAATAAGCCAAGTTGGATTTTATATAGGCTAAGTATTTGCGAATTTCTTTATTAGAGATTTTAAATTGCAAAGAATAAGAGATGATAGTGTTAGTTACGAATTAGGATGCTAAACAAAGTTTATTCGGAAAACTTAAAAGCTTATAAGAATAACTTGTGATTTTTCTTCCCCGGAGTTCTTAAAATGACTAATTATACGTGTTCTCTTTAATTTTTACAAATTAGAGTTTTACTCTTAAAAGTCTAATCAACATATTCAGAGAAAAAGCTTTATCAATGATGAAGTCAATTATCGTTGGTAAATAAGAATTTTAGTTCAAGTTTATACTTTGGTTTCCTAAAACGAAATTTTTCTATTTGCAAAAATAATATGTCAAATAAGTTTTTCTTAAAAAAAATAATAAAAAAATTAAAAAAAAATAAAAAAATAATAAAAAAATAAAAAAATTAATTAAAAAGGATGCAAGTTATAAATCCTTAGTGTTAATAATTAATATACAAACTCCATCGCAATAAAGTACATGGGCATTTGTCGGTTCGCTCCCGATGTGACATCGAAAGAAAGGATGGAGGATGTATATTTAGGGTTGGTATCGTAATAAGTACACGAGCTCTTGTCGGAGGCGTGGCCGATGTGTCGTCGAAAGAAAAGTGATACCGATTCCTAGCCTAATAATGTAAATAGAAATAAAAATGTTGCAAGTTAGGAAATAAATAGTAAAAGTTTCATTTTCTAAAACCAAGGTATTCTTCTTTTGAACTAAGGTTTGCAAAAGTCTACAAGGCTGTTTCATCGGAAGTTCATACGTTTCGGTTAGTATTCTCCGGATGGGGTGTCAAAAGCCTTAGCACAATACCCATTGAGGTGGGATTGCTAGAGAAAAAAGTCATTCATGGGACAAGTGAACCAACGATGTCTTAGCTAAGGAGGTTTTTGTTTGCTTTGAGATCTGATCTTGCTAAGTGATTAACATATTTTCCCAAAAGGCTCATGTGTAAAGCTTGGTCGGATTTCATCTATCTAAATATGTGGATTTAATGGTTTAAAATAATTTGAACACACACACCTAAATATATTATTTATGTCAAGAAGAGGAATTCACAAGTTGTAATTATAAGTGGTCTTAGCATTTTAGTTCGTAATTAGCAGTGATCTTATTTTTAAGCTTAGCATGGGAAAAGTGAAAAATCGGGAATGATGAAGTTATCTTTTAGACACTTAATTGTGCTTTTTGTTCTATGATCCTTAAAGTTACCAATGAGGTAATGAAAACATTACATTAGGTCAACACAAATAAAATATAGTTAGGTAGTTAATTATCAAGAAAAAAATCATAAAAAGAGAAAAATCTTAGAAAATGGGAAATCGGGTGTTTTATAACTTGTGATCTCTTATCTCTCTCAAACAAAAATCTTTGCTACTTTTCAAAGGTTTAGTTTGGGGAAATTTTGGGGTATTTGGTTATAAGGCATGTGATATTACGTGAGGACACACAATCGTTTAGTTTGGGGAATTTTGATAAGTGTAAAATACACATATCCGTTAATACCTAAAATAACCCAATTAAACCCAAAACAGACCAAAAATGGCAAAAATATGCTTGTATTTGTGTTTTGTGTGTGCAGGTATGGATAAGTCAAAAATCACAAGAAAACAGTCAAAAACAAGCAAACACGGACACGAGAATCAGAAGAGTGCAAAAAGAAGCCAAAGAATCAAAGCCGAAGCCAGAAAAGTCAAGCCTCAGTCAAATTCAGTCAATGAAAGGTCAAACAAAGTCAACACAAAAGGACAAATCCTCAAAATGTTTCACTTTGGTCCCTCAACTCTCACAAAAGGTCAAAAATGTCCCCTCCTCCCTTATTGGGCCCAGGAAAGCTTATTGGGCCTGAAAAGCCAAAATGGGCCCAATAACCCCATACCCGGATCCTTAGGCCCAAAACCTTAGCCCATTTCCTCTTATAACAAACCACAAGGGCCAAACTTGCAATTCCCGAAAGTTATTTATAACTTGAAAAAAGGGGAAAAGAAAGACAAGGACTATTTGTGCAATATTCCAAAACTATAACAGTTTTTAACAGTCGAAAAAGGGCGCGAACCCTTTTACTATTCACACGTCTCCCCCGTTTCACCAAGCAGTTAAAACCAAAGGGCAAATAGAAATTGATGGGCAAGGAAGTCAATTCAAGAGCTTACAAGTACAATTGGCAGGGTCAAAGAGGTCAAATCAATAGTCATTCATTAACTCTCAAGCTCATGCCACGTCAATAATGGTGAAAGCACAATGGAATGTGGGTTTTTGTGCTAAAACACTCACAAAAGAAGCACAATGACATCCAAAAGAGAATGACATGCTGGCAATCCTCAGGTATCCACAAATCAATCCAACGGCCACAATAGAAGCTCAAATGATTGAAGAAATGATTGGTTGAGATTAAGAGGAGCGTGGGCAAGGCAAGAGGGTCTGGAAGCTTCACCAAACGGCTATAAATAGAGCTTCACTCTACACACACAAGGAGGATCGAGTTTTTTTTACACATAGTTTTAAGTTTTAGTTGTAGCTTAAATTTTAGCTTAATGATGTTTTAATATTGTAATTTTCCTTTAAAAGTATTGTAAGCAAGTTTTCTTTTAATGAAATTCAGTTTTTCTTAATCTCTCCCAATTTCTTTTTCATAAGCTCTCTTAACTAAGCTAAATTCTCTCAATAAGCTCTTAATAAGCTCTTTCAGTCTATAAGCTGAAATAGAGCTTAATCAATTCAGAATTAAGCCTTTCTAAACCTTAAACCAGTCTAAATTACATTTACTATGGAATGCATTGGAATTGAGCTTTTGGAAGGGGATCTTAACTTGGAAGAGATCCCAAGGACTTATACCCTAGCTTATTAATAAGCTAGGGAGCTTGTAGCTGCTCTTAATTAGACCTTTGTTAGCTAAAGGTCATGTTAAGCTTCCCTTTTCCTTTTTCTCTAATTTCAGTTTACACTACTTAGTTATAGCCTAAATGTTTATTATTGCTTATTTCCTTATTCTCTGTGCTTATTAGAACTTATTTGAGTTTAATTTAGCTTAATAACCTAAGATGTTCATCTGTTTTTGCTATTGATAGTTTAGATCTTTGTTTTTCATGAATTGGTCATAAAACTCATAAAAAGCCAAAAATATTAGAATAGACTCTTAGATCTTGCATTATAGCTTAATTCAATAGTGTAATTTTGTTTAAATTAGTTGTTAAAAGCTCCTATTATATCTGGATATTACATAGCTATGTTTATTTGATTTCATTATAAGAAGATCTTTTCTCAATTCTGTCAAGTGGTAAAGGAGTGTTTGGCATAAGCTTGTTTGACCTTCTAAAGTCAAATATTTTTGTGCAAACCCTTTTTAGACAGTTTTGAATCCAGTTATAAACATTAGGAAATAAGTTTTCATGAATTAGATTTAAGAATTTAAAGAATTTGAGCTTATATTAAGTTTGACAGCACCATGGGTTTTGCTTAAATTTCACTAGTGCAAAATTTGAATCTAAGCCCTCAAAGGCTTAGATTTCTTGCTTGCAACTTGTTATCTACACTCTATTAGAAGTGTGTTTAAGTTGCCGCTATCCCTCAGAAACCTGCACTCTTGTTATAAGCACTTATGAAAGTGCAACTAGTACAAACATATAGTTAGTACTGTCACTTTTAGTCTAGTTTTATTTTAAGTATAAATAGGTCTTAGGTTCTTAGGTTAAAGTAGGTTAAGGTCTAGTTATAGCTTAATGTAGATTTAGTCTTAATCTACATTTACTAGCTTATTTACCTAGCTTAATTTAGCTGTTAAAGTCATTAAAATTCATAAAACACCAAAAACAGTAGCAGTATTAAAGTTAGCTTTTAAATTTTGATTCTTTGCTTATAGGTCTAGATTTTAAAGTTGAAATAGGTTGCTTATTAGTTGTTTGATAAGCCAACAAAGCTTAAAGTCTAAAATTGGCTTATTGGGTTTTTTAGCTTAATTAGATTTTGTACCTTTTAGTATCCTTGCTAAGTTTAGCATTTTCTTTATCATTTTAAGATGCATGGTATGTTGTTATCTAGTTTCTTATTCTCCATTTCAAGGTTAAGCACATCATAAGCTTTCTAGTACACTATTTTACCTTTTGTTGATTTGAGCTTAAAATAAGCTGATATAAGCTTATTAAGTGAAATTAATCTCAAATGCCCATTCACTGTAACACTTTATTATAACAGTTTAGGAGCTTATTTCTAAGTTTTAGGTTAAGTCCCGTTTGTTAAAGTAGCTTATTTTAGTGTTCTTATTAATCCCTAGTATTTAGTTTTTCTTAAAAAAAAAAAAAATAACAAAAAGGGGTTGCCCATACTCGAACCCACGACCTCCCACACACAACACTAATGACTTAACCAGTTTGCTACATTAGCTCATCCATTAGCATAATACACCATTAAATCCTTATACACGTTTTCATTTTCCTTTTTTATAATAAGCCGTAGCACTATAAGCTCTCTAGAGGGCTTATTCGTTTAGCAATTTGAGTTTTCTTATTTTTCTTGTGTTTCTGCTAGTACTTGAGATTTTCCCTGAATTTTTTAGATTTTTCCATTTTAAAATTTATTTTTTTATAATTTTTCAAAAGTTAAAATCTTATTAAATCAATAAAAAATAGAAAAAAGTTTCGGAAAAATACAAAAAAATAGTTTTTAGTTTTATAAAAAATAGCTTAAGGTTTACATCTAGTAAAATCATTTTCACACTTTTTAGATCTTAAATTTCATTTTCTAGCTTTTATTTTAAATTTTAAAAATAGAATTTTAATAATAAAAATAGTTTTCTTTGCTTTTATAATATTTTAGACTTTTCTAAGCTTAAAAATCATTTTTCCAAATTTTTATTACTTAATTTGCTATTTTTTTTAAGATTTAATTAGATTAAATTAGATTTTAATTCATAATAAATTCAAAAAATAATCAAAAAAATGTTTTTCTTTTTCCTAAAATTTTCTTTTGTCTTATTTTAGGTTTAGAATTTTAGTTTACATTTTTAGGGGTTAATTTTAGTTTACTTGCTTAATTGTCGCGTTTAATTCGTTTCCCGGTATTTGTTAAGTGCTTTAGTTTATTTTTAATTAGTAGTTAAAGAAAACCAATCAATCTTCGAACCCATTCAAATCAATATCCAATATCAAGCGAGGTTTCAATTTCTCAAATTATTGGGAAAATGACCCTGGAAATCATACTTTTCGGTAAAGATACGTATATTATATATTATATATATATATATATATATATATTTTAAAAAGTGAATTTTCCTTAGGAAATTTTCTTAATTGCTCTTGTTGAGATATTATATATTAGTGAAATATGCTACATGCACACTACAGGACAGTGCTTTGACTTGGTGGAACTCTCATAAGAGAACAATTGGTGTTGATGCTGCATATGCCATGAATTGGGTTGGACTTATGAAGTTGATGACTGAGGTGTATTGTCCAAGGAACGAGATTAAGAAGATGGATACTGAGATGTGGAATCTGACAGTAAAAGGAAACGACTTGACTTCTTACTCAAAGGTTTTAGGAGTTGATTTTGTTGTATACTAGAATGGTCCCTGATGAAGAGGACATAGTTGAGAGGTTTATTGGAGGATTACCAGACAACATTCAGGGAAATGTGATTACTGCGAATCCGGCTAGACTCCAAGATGCCGTACGCATTGCTAACCAATTGATGGACAAGAAGCTCCAGGGTTATGCTGCAGGGATGACACCCGTGGGTAATGGGCATGGGTACTTCAAACCCGTTACCCACACCCATGACACAGCGAGGGTGCGTTTTGGTTTGATATTTCGCACCAGGGGTGCGTTTGGTTTTGGTTATGGCAGTTAGGGTGCCTTTGTTTGTTCGATTCAGTCACAAGGGGTGTTTGTTTCTTCGTATAAACCGACAAGGGCGGCGTATGGTTTGGCTGTGTAACAATTAGGGTGCGTTTGGCTCGACAGAAACCAACCAGGGTGCGTTGGTTTTAGGTTATAAAGAATAGGGTGCGTTTGATTTTGATAGAAACATCGAAAAGGGTGCGTTTGGTTTAGTAGAAAATGATTAGGTGCGTTTGGTTTATCAGTCACGCACTAAAGGTGCGTTTGACTTAGCAGTCTCGCACTAAAGGTGCGTTTGGTTTGGCAGTCTCGCACTAAAGGTGTGTTTGGTTGAACTAAAATAGATTAGGGAGCGTTTGGTTGTGCAGAAACTCCATAAGGGAGTGTTTAGTTGAGCAGGAAACACCGTAGAGGCGTGTTTGGGTGAGCAGGAAATGCATAGGGCGTGTTTGGGTGAGCAGAAACAACCTTTAGGTTGTGTTTTGATTTATATAAATCAATTAATAAATAAATCATAAGATTTTATAAATATAAAACCGGATTTAATGGTGGTTAATGGTTAAATAAATGTGTCATATATTATTTAGTCTCGCCTAATTATATATAGTGATCACACGAGTAAATTGCAACACGAATAGATTGAAAAAGGATTAAGTAATATAAATTTTAAGATTGTTGATTTGTAATATTTCAATAACAGGATAAACAAACGGAAACTATACTTTTTAAATGGGATAACTATTTTAGCAAACCGTCAAGGAAACAATATACTAGATTATAAAATATTATTTAATATTTTATAATTGTCAACTAGAAATTAACATCATGACCTTTGTAAAAGCTTTAAAAACATAATGTACATGATTTATAACTTTAAAATGTACGTTTACTTTTATGCTAAGAACTTTTATTTATTTAAGTGGTGATTTTCTAAAACGTGTCGAATTATTTTGTTTAATCATTTACTCACGTTTCTTAAATAAAATTTGCAAAGTATTATATATTTCAAATTTATTCTTTTGATTGTTATGTCGTTATAATATAATACACCATAATGAATAATATAATTGCTTATTTTTTCAATGAAATATTTACGGTAAAAATTACCATACACCTGCTATATGATTCCATCCATGAATTATATATGCTTTTGATTTATTTTATTTAACCAACCACCAAACTATTACAACTTTAAATCTAAATCTTTTTTATCAACGTGTCGCTTGGTGTACTCATTCATCGGAAAAACCCAAGTACATTATCCCTAGCTAGCGTTCCTAGCGTTTAAGATAAATTGCAACTTCTTGTCAGCGTTCCAGTTTCCGTTTAGTCTGGCGCTAATCGCATTCCCGGCAATCGAACTACAACATCGATGTGGAGGTTTATAGCCCCTCTTTCACTTGTTTATAACATTTACTAACTACAAATCTCAGGGTAGAAACATGCTCGATACACTTCTTTACGTGTTCGTTTACAATATCTTTTACAATTAATTCTACACCTTGGTTTACAATACTTGATTTTGCAATTTCATTACAAATAAAATTACAGTTTTATTACAAATTGGTTTCATGCCTTGTCACAAACTCATTATGCATACACGTTTTACGAAATTTGTTTACATACTCATTACAAACTCAATTACTTGAATTTATAATTACAACTATTTTCTACTTATGGATTAAGTACACAAGCTTGATTAACGAATACCAATGGATCCTTTTTACTGGACTCAAGTGGTTTTTCGGTTATCACTCTTCCTATTACCATGTGCCTAAAGTAACTAAACCCACCATTTGCCCCTTATCAGAACTGGTTAAATTCTTGACGCGAACGGACTGGTTGAGAAGCGCGAGTGTATAAATAGATCCTATTTGGGATTTGACAATCCCTGTTCAGATGTGAGATAGCACTCACTAGATCAACTGTACTGAAACACGAATGCATACAGTCATAACCAATTTGATGTTACGGGTTTTGAACATTACACGGGCCTTTATTTGCATTAAATGCATACAAAGAATTTCGATCCTTCATTTGTCCATGAGCTAGCGTCAACAGTAGATATTATTATATGAGGTCTCGTATCTATTATAGTAGACCCATACTGTTTGGAAAATCAACGATATCACTGTCCATACCACTTATTGAACATTACTAATTTCTGAACACTTTTCATTACATTGCGGCGAAGCAATAAACACTAAACTCTTTCGGTTCTACATTTACTCTTACATTTTTTGGCGATTATTATAAGGAATAAAATGGCCATATATACTTTATAAATCTTTGGATTCCAACATTACATTATGCCTTACAAAACTCTATGAACTCACAACTTTACACTGTTGACACTTTTAAGCAAGTTTTTCTCAGGTAATTAGATGCATGGCTTACTTGATGTGGCAATGGAGTACTAAATTTGACAAGATTTCATTACGGATTTCTACATACATACAAAAGATACAAATCTCGTTGGTTATTTTCAAGCATTTCATTGTGAATCAAATTATGGACAAATGTTATATCAGATTTCAAAGAAATAACGAGATACGTTTAAACGACACATTTAGAGGGTCGTCTCTTGTTTCTGTTCTATTGTATTATGAAGTAACGCCCCCGAATATATTTCCGCTGTGACACAATTTTGGGGGTGTTACACGTAGCTTATTAGCTTATTTTCAAGCTTAATATACGTATTTTTGAGCTAATGGACTCACGGCCCAATAAGTCTATTTAAGCCGTGGCTTAATGGGAGGGCTTATTGTGGTCCGGATTATTTTCTACTTATTGGTATATGCTTATATATGTAAATGGACCTTGGTTTTGGACTTGGATTGTATTTTGGACTTATAAATATCTTAACGGACCCTTGTTGGGCCTTAAAGCCCAATAAGCGATATTTAGTCGTTATGAGAGTTTTGTTGGACTTTTGAAAGTGAAAATGTATTTACGAAGTGATATTGAACGATATTTTGGGAAAAACGTTTTAGTAAACGTTAAAGATTGAGATTTTGGAATTTTGTCGAAAAAGTGTCGAATTTATGAAAAGTGTTGAAAATAAGGTTTGAAACCTTGGAAATCGTTGTATGAGCGTACGGGTCATGTCGAAATTTCGTAAAAAGTTTATACTTAGAAATTTTCCTAAAAACATGATTTTTGATTTTTAAATAATAAAATATTATTTTATTATTTAATAAATTCACTAAAAGACAAAAAATATGATTTTTCTCAAAACTTCTCTAATGTGTTTATTATGAGTAAACGTTTTATTTTCAACCGTATTATGATTATTTTGAAGTGACTAAGGTTTACCGAATGGACTTGTCGAGATATATTTATAATTATTAATTATAAATCTTAGGATGATATCCCGCCTAAGTCTTCAAAATGATATACCGCCTCGAGATAAGCAGTCATTGTACTAAACAAACAAACCAGCATTTAATTGGATTTAATATGGCTAATACAGTTTTCTATCATTTGGCTTGTACCGCTCTTTTATCTTCTGATTTTCTTCTTGCATGCTTATTGTGTATTAAATTGGTTATTGTCACCATAAAACATGTGCCAGTCTCTCAGGCTGAAAACCCTCCTTTATCATTAGAATTAAGTTTAGCATAGGTTTAACAATTAATTAGAAATAACTAGTCTAATTATATTAATTAAAATACTGATAGAATATAAGATTAACGACCTCGCTCTTAGTGTTCGACACCCTACGTACCACGAAACTTCATCTAATCGGGTACACTGCCCGTTAAAGTGTTGTTTTAGAATAAGTCGACTAAATATAAATTTAAAACTTGGTAATAAATAAAAACAACCTACATGACAGCACATCAGTATTTCAATACATTTGATTATTTCTACAAAATAGTCTCCTACTCATACTATATCGACATCTAAAATAGTACTCCGTATATTTTGGATTATCACCAAAATAGTCGGCCAACAAACATGCGTCAAAAACATCACGTTTACGGTATATCAGATTATGTGTATATAAACTTTAAGCTTCTTGTTATTCCAGCATTGGGTGATACTGATAAGCTAGCATCAAAAGGTTAATGTCATCTTCATCGGAGTCGTAACCAACATTATCTAGATCCATAGTTTACAGTAACGTGTTTTTTGGTAGAGAGAATTAAAAAATTTGTGTGAAAATTGGTTAAATGAGAGTATGATATATATAAGGTGGGATTAAAAATAAAAAATATTTTTTAATAGCAAACGACTATCTTTTTGAAACAAAAGCAAACCTAGCGCATGCCACAATAATTTTTTAACGTTGGTTCTAACGCAAGCATAAGTATAATGGTAAAGCCACCTAACTTCGTGACACATCAGATCAACATGAATTATGTGTTACCATACCCAACCCTTTAAAGAAAGCATGTTTTTTTCTACAAATATGTGAATCGAAAGACCCAATAACCTCATTGACCAAAATGGAACAATAAAAATTATTATATGCTTGTAGCATTTTTATAAAAATAATTTGTTTAAAGTGTGTAGACCAAATGAAGCATATGATAATTTAGATGAAATTATTAGAGGATATATTAGGTTGGTCCACTAGAGTTTGTCGTGTATTCTTTATATATTGTGCTTAATATTAAACTAAAGTTCAAAGCGTAGGAACACATATACAACCAACTAACCCATAATGATTTGGCCGAGTCCATACCTGTGGGTTCGTTGCTCCATACCCCATCAAAACAGTCACCTACTTATTCACCACTCACACACCTTACTTGATCCGTTGTTAATTAGACTGGTAAACACACCGTCCGACTCACTGTTAATCCGATCTGATTATTACAATTACTGAATATCATGTCATTCTTTTAATGATCTGTGAGGGTATGAACATTACTAGCTACAATACTCGGGTTATTATGTTTTGTTAACTCACAGCTAATCCCTACTTTGTTTCCACTTCATTCTAGGGTTATTGCATGATGGCATATGTATCCTACTATTTTTTTGTTAGAGGTTTCTGTACTCTCATTTAAGCTAGAGTTTGTTGTTGGTAGCTTCATTCGATAGGGAAAAGGAAATCGATGTTAGGTTCGCCATTTGATTGCTCTTTGCATTATAATTTAGGGTTTTTTAATTGGGTTTA